>VWZS01007219.1:0-73593 GCA_013397075.1 Rhabdornis inornatus
CTCCTTCCCTCCGCCCGCCCCGCTGGCAGCCGCCCCGCCGGGTGGGAGCACCCCGCCGGCGCTGCGTGTCTGGCCGCTCCCTCCTCTCCCGGGCCGGGAAGATGGACCCCGGCCCGCCGCTGGGCTGCAACCTCAAGGACGTGAAGTGGAGCGCGGTGGCCGTGCCCCTGGACCTGCTCGTCAGCACCTACCGGCTGCCCCAGATCGCCCGGCTGGACAGCGGTGCGTGGGGCGGGGAGCGGGGCCGGGCGGGCGCCGGGCTGCGGGCGGGCTGCCGGACACGGTGCCGGGAGCGCCCCGTGCCTCCCGCGGCTCCCGGGAGCGCTCTCCCGGCGCTCCGTGAACTGGCATCTGCGAGGCTCTCACTCGCCGCCGAGTCCGCGCCTTGCTCTGCACCAAAATATCTGGGTGATGTTCTCCCGTGCCCTCTCCGCGTGTGCGGAGGGCAGCTCGGTGCAGCCTGTTCGCTGACAGCAGCCTGCCCCACTGAGAGAGGTCCTCGCAGTCCCAAATTAAGCCTGGAAGGGCATTTTCAGCACTAGAGACCCGGTGTCGATGAAACGATGCTACAAGGCCAAATAAGAAGGGATACAAAATAGCCAGATGGGCTAAATCCCTTGTGTCACAGTTCCCTAAGAAAGCCACGGACCTGTATAAAGGAGTAACATAAGAAGCCTTTACAGTCTCCAGATAACTTTCTGTTACAGTTCACTTGGGTGCTCACCTGCCGTTTCCAAGCTTGCAGCTTTTTGTTTACTCTAGGAAATACGAATCAGGTCTGACAGAACAGCTATGACAGCACCGTTTTACCTTTCCTAGATCCATGTCTTGGAAAGTAATGTGTCGGCACAGAGAACTAGGGAAATATGGGAAATTTTTTTATAAAGGCTCAGAGAGCTGCTTTGTAATAATGTGTATGTGCATTGCATGGTAGCTCCATGAAAACTGTCCAGCTCTCTAAAGGAATGCAGAAGATAACTTCCAAATTGGAAAAAAATTCTAGGCTTTTTAATTCATTACCTTATGAAGTCTCCATGTGCTTTTATGACATAATAGAGCAGCTCTTGATTTATCGAGTTTTGTACTGATTTGAAAAGTTAAAAATGAGCTCAGGCATCATCCTCTGTTACTTCCCAGTGTACAGGTCAAGATCAACACTGTTTTATTACTTAACTGCAGTTTCCATAATGCAGTGGTGATTTTTGACTTTGCCCCTGGATTATGCAGTATCTTTCCTTTCACTTGTACTTCTTCCTCAGAGCTGGCACTTAGGAGCAGGTTAAAGAAAAGGGTTTTTGGCTTTTTTAACTGCATCTGCCTGTTCATCATCCTGTCAAATGCATGTTGTCCTGTGAGAATGGCAAAGCTGGTCTGTTATGGAGTTCCTCGTGGTAATACCTTCTGTTACTAGGAACAGCTAAGATGGCCTCCAGTTACTGCACTTAAGGCTGTTAATGTACTTGAGGCTCCTGGCACTGATTCAGGCTTTAACAGGATGTATATATTGATGACTTATTAATTTCTCTCTCTGTGTGTTATACTTCCCAATCTCCCTGCTCCTCTTGTCTTTCTTCATTGGAAGGTACCTGAAGAAGCTTTGTGGGTAGAGAAAGTTTATGGATTTTGAAGCAAGCAGCTGTTGGGGTTTTTCTGGGGGGTGGTCTTGTGTTGAAGCTGTTGATGGGAATATCCCATAATTGTTGGGGTGACAATGATGTTGTGACTTTTGTGCAAAGGGTTTTTTGTCCTGTTTGCCACATTTAAGAGCATGTGCAAAGGCAAGTGGATGTAAACAGAGCTGAGCTCTTCTGCCCATGCCCTGAGATGGCCAGACATGAGGCAGCTGTTGGTGCAGGTGTCCTGCAGTAGTGGTTCAGCCCTGCACTAAGCCCTGCCAGGAGGCAGGCTCAGGTGGAGCTCTGTGTGAAGGGCTTCGGGTTGGAGCTGATTTAGATCTGCCCGGTTCAGCGGCTCATGGGTCTGGTTTTGCCTACTCAACTGCATGTACTTTTAACTTTGGGCACTACAGAGAGCAGACAAATCAATATTTTATAAAGAATGCAGACGCCATGGTCTTGGGGATACGAAGAGATTGCTTTTCCTTTTTCCAGAGGAGGTTGCAATAAGAGAAAGCAACCGTGAATCAGTGCACAGCCTTCTAAAGGAGGAAAGTTGGGAAGGTGCAATGCTGGTGGAATTGACTGGAGCACGAGCTGTTGCAGGGTGGCTGCTCTGCATCCTGGTTCTTGTCTTGCAAAGTTAACAAGCGGAGCTCTGTCAGAAAATTTCTTGGGGCAATGCTGAAGAAAAGAAATGCAGAGTCCAATCCAAATGTGTGTCATCCAGTGCATAGGGAGTTTAAGGGTACCTCTGTTACCAAGGTAGGGTCTTGTGCCAGTTTTATCAGGGTGTGGCTCTTATCTTTGGGTCAGGGCTTGTTTGCACAGAAGTGGCCCCATGTCTTCTTCAGGTGCTGAATTCCTCTCCAGGTCAGTGGAAACTGCGTATGTTTCATGCTGTTGGAAGTCGAACCACCTGTAGATGTCTGTCTTCAGTCACCTTTTGATTCTGTGCTTGGCCTCTGTCTGTAGCAGCAAGTTGTTTCTTGGCTGTTGTTTCAGCTTTCATGAGGTTTTGTGAAAGCCAGAATTTGTTTCTTCTGACAGACTGGGATGTAGAGAGGATTGTAAAGCTGGAATTGTATTCTCCTCAGAAGATGCCAGTTTTACTGTGTTGTTTCTACATTTCTTAATGGAGTTCCGCACTTGGTGGATAATGTTCTTAGATGACACCCACACAAGGTGTCCAGTTTTGCACTATTGCTTCACCTTCTGGCCTTTCAGTATGAAGAAGAATGATCAGTTCAGTTTTATTCTTTGAGCTTGGATGTGCAGCTCCTGGAAAATTGCCCTTAAGTAATTCAGTTTGATTTCTTGACAGGATGAAGTTATGAAATATTTATGTGCACTAAATTTGGCCCTCTGCTGAGAAGAGAGGGTTTTTCTTGATGGTATGGGAGGAAGTAGTCTTTTGTTACATCAAGATATAGTTGGAAGTAGTTAGGCATTCGTGCCTACATTATCCGTCTAGAAATGATGAACGTGTCAACTTCTGGGGTTTTTTTTCAGAGTTTGAAAACCTGAAAAACTTTTCGGGGTGGTATTTTTATTATTATTTTAAGACTGGTTGTGTTTCAGGATATGCTTTTGGATGCTGTTAAGTCATAAATCACATTTTGTTTGTTTCAATGTGTTCATGTGTTTTATTGTTTTGCTGGTAGATATTGCTATATTAAATGAAGAAATAGACTGAAAAAACCCAAACCTGTCACTTTTGAGGGAGCAAATGGGTTTTGTATGTTTTTTTTTCCAACCTCCATAACAACTTATATATTTCTAGGTGATAACTCAAATACAAAACAGCTAAGAAAGTGCTAAACACCCTACCAGAGAAAATGCATGGACTTGATCTCACTCTGTGGAATTCACTGAGTGGGCTCTTTCAGATGAAAAGAAGCAAGACTTGAAGAGCAAGAGAGGAACGAGCTTTGTGCTGTGTTTTTCCTGTCCTCCTCCCTTCTGCCCTCCAGTCCCAATTTGCATTGTCACAGCTGAATCCCACCGCAGTGAGAGACTTGTGGGTGGCTGCAGTGGGGAAAAGATTTTGCTCTGGGAACCCGCAGCAGAAAGAGATCTTATCACGGTGTAGTTGTTGCAGTGGGGCAAAAGGTGAGCATGGCTGGCCTGTGAGAAGCAGGGCTGCACCTGAGCCTGGGCTTGGCTCTTCTCAGACCACCAGGAGAAAAAGCTGACGGCAAAGCTGCCACTGTGTCTTGTTGCTGGTGTGGAAATGTTGTGCGTGGTGATCTCAGGGCTTTCAATTTCTGGTAATTATTTTTCTAAGGATAATTTTGAAGGTTAAAAAAGAAATGCTATCAAGGTTAAGATCTGGAAAATATTGCTTTGCATAGAGCTGAGCTTTAGGCCAAGCTTTTTTTTTTTTTTTTTTTTTTTTTTGGTAAGATAACTGCGCCCTTCAGACTCCCAAGAGCCTGTCATTCTTTTTCTTAGTGGAGCTCTGTTTTTCCCAGACAGTCTTGCTGTGTTTTCACAAGTAAAGATCAGCCTTTGCTTGTAGGTATTTTTTACCCATATATTGGATATGAACTGGAAGAGTTCACAGAAATTCCCAGTTTGTGTACAGAAGCTAAAGTTTATGGGATTAAAAGGCTGTGTGGTCCTCTGATTTTATTTTTTTCCTAAGTGATGTCTAGGGAAAAAAAAATATGTGGTGGTGCTGTTGGGATCAAATATAGTGGCACTTGACCTCAGCTCACAGAGAAGTGATTCCCTACTGTGCACAGCAGGGAAAACATGCTGAACTTTTCTGCAAAGGAGATGATAGATCTCAGCAAGCCACTGAGACAGTGAAGGAAATTCTTCCTTATGCATTGCAAATGTGTTGTAAGCTGAAATGGCAGAATTGGTGGCTGTAAAGAATGGAAAAATCTGTAAAATGGGTAACAGATTTAAAAGGTGTTTTTTTTCTTTCTTACCCTTAGGTGAACTCCTGTGCATATCAGTAGTGGGTAAATAGTGAGTTCGTACTGCTGTTGCTCCTGGGGACAAAGAGATTTTATTTAGTTTTATTTCAGGTTCTCTTTTTCTCTTCCAATTCAAAACTTTCTCGTGACAACTGTCTACTCCAGTCATGTTCAGGGGACTATTGTTCTGTGCAGCATGTTACTGTAGAGCTGATTCCAGTTCTGGAAACTAAGCACCCTCACATCTTATCAAAGAACATCGTACTCAATAGACCGGTGTGGCCATAATGTGGTACATAATGAAAATTTTGCATTGCGTCACTCCACAAATGCGGATTATCTGTGCAGCTGAACAATACTTTGAAACTACAAAGAGACTTATTCTTTAAAGGTCTGAAAGCTGCTATCCGTGCTTTAATTGTCTTGAATGACCTCCTTCTTTTAAGAAGCTACTGCAGAGTGTCTCAGTAGTCTGCTATTGAATAAATCTTTAAAAGGCATCATGTGGGAGTAGGGCACAGATTTTGAGCAGACCAAGAAAGGGGTTTCAGATATGCTCAGCCCCTGGGCAGTGGCTGTGATCTGCTTGCCCACTGTAGGTGTGGCTGCCTTGTCCAGTGAGGTGTGGTAGGTGATAGTTCTTATGTATGGGGCAGACAAGACAAGTGTTTGATTTGACAGCAAATATCCTCAAGATATGTTGTATCCACATGGCTTGATTTCTTCCATAGGTGCTGAACAGCTTTGAAACTCTGACTGTTTATACTGGGTATTCTGTCATAAAAGAATAATTCCAGTAGCATCTCCTGCTTGCTTCCTCTTCTTTCTACCTTCACTATGTGGTCTGCTGTTTCCATCAAGACAATTGAATGAAAAAAAGCAATTGACAGGTTACCACTAACCACTGCATCTGGGTTTTTGTTTTGGTTGGATTGGCTTTTTCCTTTTCTCCTGCTGGCAGAGTTGTATTTCAGAAACATTTTAGTGAAAAAACTTTAAATTCATTTAAAACTTGCAGCTGGTGAATGGTGTCTGTGAAGATTATCCTGCCTTTCTGGAGATGGAGGCCAGTACCTTGGCAAAACCTGTTCCCAGGAATACCCTGGCCTTCCAGTGAGGTAGATAAAGAGTTCAGCATCATACCAATTTTAGTAGAAGGTATTGCGTGTTTTTAACCAGTCATTTAAGCCCTTGGTAGTGTCTTAGGGCTGCTAGGATGTAAAATAGTTTCATTGCTCTTATTTCTTGTGTGCTTAATAAATGTTCATATTCTTCTCTGTTATTCAAGGCGTGAAACTACTAACTCTTTGTTTCAATTTCTAAACTTTTGACTTTGTGAGGTGAAGCCTTCATGTACATAACTGGATAAATGCTTCCTGGATAATTATGCAGTTCAGGTATTGGAAGGTGAAATACCTGGAATTCAAGTGCTATAACCTTAAGTTCTCCTCCCCCCCCCCCAATTAAATTACATCTAGCTTTCAAATAAAGCACAAGATACACATAAAATCTAAGGTATTAAGGTGCCTCACACAGCCCCTTAGCTTAAAACAAATGTGGTGTGATGAATCATATGCTGCTGTTGCAAGGAATGGTATAAGTCTAGCATAGGAAAGAAGGGCTTTGTTGTTTTCTGCTTTGTCTGTAAGTGCTGTTCTGGAACTAGGTGTTCCTGGCTTTGGTGATTATGTGAACTGGCACTCCCTGTAATGCCCCAGCGAAGGCAACTATGCCAAGATGAAGTGCTGGAGGATATTGGGCAGCATTGTCTGGTGCAACAGGATTTGATGGAAGTTGTGGGAAGAGCTGCAGTGTGTTCCAGTCATTCCAGTGGTGGTTTGTCAGAAGCAAAGGGCATGGGTGTTGCTGTATTTCCTTTTGGCATTAGGAGTAACAAGTTGGTTGGATTAGGGCAGCTTAAGTCTCTCCCCTATAGGAAAATATTCATCATCTTAATGTGGATTGCATATGACTCAAAACCAACCTTCATAAAACTCAGTGAGCCAATATTTCAAGTCTGAAATTTTTTGCTTTTAATGGTGCTTCTCTTTGGAAAGAGTTTTATGTAGCATTTGTGGTCTGCGATTTTCATACTATTTGCAATATGAAAAACTTGTGGAGTGAACTTCACTGTGCCTCCACCTGTGAGCCACGTCTGCTCATCTAAAGGGCTTAGCACACAAATGTAAAATTGAGGTATATAAGCAGATTGAAGAATGTCTTTGCTGAGGATTAGAGCCACATCTGCACTGCAGTCTCTGAGGTAGTGTGCAAGTCTGCATAAAACGAATAAATCACAGATTTGCCAGGGCACCTGCATGCTTGGCTGAGGCTTTGCACCAGTAGGAATAGCTGCTGTGTCTCAGTATCTCCTGTACTGCTGCTATGTGATGTACTGACCTGCCAGGCTTGGTGCTGCATGCTGGTGGAGGGAGAAGGGTCTTCCTGGGGCTGGGGAGGCTGTGGAGTCCAGCCTCCTCACCCTTCAGGTTGCCTGTTATGTGGAGGGGGATGCTCCTGAGACTGCAAGGTGCACACTGCATCAAGCCACGATGAAGACGTGAAATGCTGAGAAATAGCTGCCTGAGCTGTGTTTTTGGGGGCTGTGGGGAGCCCTGTTCCAGGGATTGCAGCATCTGCACACCCAGGCAAAAGCTGATGTGCAATCAGCAGAGGAATGGGTGGTGATTTTCCCAAGAAAAGCAGCAAATCTTGTTGCAGTGGGGATGGTCACTTGGAACTTCCTGGAAGTGCAAACCTTCAAGAAATGCAAAATTACTTGAAAAGTGTCCTTTTTGGTTTTGGGGTTTTTCTTTTGGGATGTCATAATTTTGTAATCACAGAGAACCTGGGAGTGTGTGGATTTCCTTGTTCTGTGAGAATCTCACTGGGCTTCTAAGAGAACTAAGAATAAAGATTTAAACATAGTCTCAGAGGCTGGAAGATGCCCAAGAGCTCAAACCTGATGAAGCTGATACTGGAGTTGCTTCATACCAGGGCTGAACCCTAGTGACTCAAACGTTATATGAAACACAACATGCTGCAATTCTGTTTGTGGAAAGAGCAGGGAAAACATTGTGGTGGCGACAAGGAAGTTGGGGCTTTTCTCCTTACAGTCAGAGCTGGGGGAGTGGAAAGAAAACTGAGTAAAGAAATAAAAGCCCCTTTTGATGGGCCATTATGTGCCATATGCTGCTTTGCTTTCTGTCTTGGTACCCTCATGACAAAACTTCTACCTGGCATGGGTAAGGATGTGGCTCAGTGGGTGACAAGTTTCCAGGGACAGGCTGGACGACTGCAGCCACTCTTTAGGGGGGTACCAGCTGCTGTCTGGGATACAGTGTGGGGGTGTGCATCCTCCAAAGGTGATGTGCTGGACTAGAGGCTGTGCAGGGACACTGTTCTGCTCTGCAAGGACAATATGGGCTAGTTGCACAGAGTACAGAGATTAACCACGCTAAATAGAGTTCGTAAGCCTTCACTCTGTCCTGAAGGGACAGGCTGTGTGCCCAAGGCTGACCCAAGGGCACAAGTGGAGGAAGGTCCCTTCGTGCAACATAAGCAGTCATTTCAGAACTGCCCCCAGCTCGGTGTTGCACTGCCAGGGCTGTTGCTCAGCACTGCATGAGCTGGGCAGCCAGACTGAAGCACACAGCATGTTTGCCTTGCAGCTCGGTTTCTAAGAGCTATGCAGTCTAAATACTCAAGTTACTAACTTCCAGGAGCTACTTCCAAGTAGCCCACAAGTGCTTGGATACCTCCTGTCCTGTGGTTTTTTTTTCAGTTTGCAGCTTTTCTGTTGTTGTTGTTCCAACTGGCAGTTTTGCTTACTTGCCCCACTGAAAACTATTCTTGCTGCTTCCTGGCACCTCACAATTTTGGAGATGAAGGAGGGAAGATTGGGGTGGGAAAGTGAAGGAAACTTTTTCTTTAAGGAGGGGGAGGAAAAAGGCATTTGTGCACAGATCTTCTTGCTGGCTTTCCTGTTGCATCTTTCAGTGTGTCCCTTTAGAGCATGGTAGGTTCAAGGAACCCTTGGCTCCCATCTGTGTCATTTGTTCCATGCCCCAAGCTACTGTCCTGCACCTGTGGGCTTCCAGGAGGTGTTGCAAGGTTATCTGAAAGGTTAATGTCAGGTAAAACTCGCAGCACTGTCCAGCAGTGGCCGAATGGAGCAGTGCAAGGAGCTGCTTTCCTTACCCTTTCTTGTCTTCACAAAGGGTAGTCCTTCCATTCACCCCTTTCATCTGTTGTGCTGTCTTCCATCACCTGTGCAAACTCTGCTTTTCCATCCCTCCATACCCTCCTCTTTTTGCTTTGCCCTCTTCTTTTTCCCTCAGCGTGGGGGAAGTTGGGGTGTTTCTCGGACCAGAGGGCAGTGTGGTTTTTTGCTGTGTGTGTTCCAGGAGGGATAGCTGTGTATGTGCTACCAGAAGTGAGAAAGCAAGCAGGCAAAGTGATCTTAGGCGTTTCTAGAGACTTCAGTGTTTCTGGTCACTGGGAGCAGAAGCTGGAATTGCAGCTCCTTCTAACAGCAACAAGCTGCAACTCCTTCCCTCGCTGCACAGGGATGGATGATACCAGCACAGAAAACGTGGGATCTCCCCCTGTGGAGTCCTACACTTTGCTGCTGACATGATGTTTTATTTAACTTCAGTGAAGGGAGTTTTGCTGGCAGGACTCAAATGTGAATTGATAGGCTTTGCATGTAATGCTTCCTTTTCTTAGCCTGCATTGATTGCTGGCTTGACCTAAAGAATGAGAGTGGGCATGCTGTGTATTTGTAAGAATAATAGTAATCTTTGTCCATTTGTGATATGATGTGATGAGCCAAAAGGAGAATCTTAGGTGTGTATCCTTGTGAAAGACTGGCTTCAAAACATTTAATTATTCCTGATTCTTTCTTAACAGTTTTTGTTTAGGCTTCTATGTATTCAAAGGACAAACTGCCCTGTTTTCTCTTTGAAGGGGCCACAGGCACGTGCATAGAGTTAAATCTGAGATCTTACCCTAGTTGTCCTTACATAATTTCATTATGGCCAGACAATTTTTTTCCTGTCTTAATCTCTGAATGTAAAGCAGAAAACTCATAGCAGGAAAACATGAAAAGCATTGGCACATGTGTGACTCAGAGAGGTGAGAGGGCTCGAAACACAAAATGTAGCAACACACACATGTTGCTGCAGCCCCTGGACCCAGGATGTGGCTGCAGACCAGCAGCAAAGCTCTAACAGCACTGAAACCAAATGTAGGGCGAGCTGGAGGAGAAGATTTTTCTGTTGCATGTCTTATGGGTTGCAATGTCAAATATCATTTGGATTCCTGTCAATACATAACCAAATATCTTAAGACCAAATTGCCTGCGGGCAAAGATAAATGTGCCCTCAAGGGGAGACTGAGGCATGATGGGCTTTTTTTATTCACTCTATGTTCTGCATGCTGCTGACCAAAAGTAAAAGCTTTCCTTTCCACAGGAGGGTGGCTTGTTTTTTGGGTTTTTTTTGTGTGTGCCTACTTAAGATGATAGAAATATTATCAAAGGGCTGTTATTCACTTGTCCCTTACATTTTATTAAAAGCAAATCCATTATTTTTATACTTCACAGCTTAAGTATAGATTTCTCTGAAACAATGGAAATAAACTACCTTCAGGATTAAGACTGTTCTTGATCAGAAAATGTGTCAGGGCTGCTTTAAATGTGTTCCTCCTGTTGGTATTCCGGTATTACTTGGATACTTTTCCGGGATGTAAGCAGACCAAAGAGGTGCCTAATTAGAGCTGAACATCCATACTTCTATCCCTGAATGCAGTCCACATTTGAAGAGGCATTTCCTGCCTATTAGTGATACTTGGATTTTTCCAGGTTGAGCAGAAGGGGTAGGGTGGATGTAGCAGAAATGCAGAGGCGATGGCAGCTCTAACAATTGGGTGCCATGTGTGCACAATCCATTAGTGCCTGCTTGGGCTGAGGGGAAAGGGAGGTGGGCCAGGCCACTGGGAAAGCAGAGCTGAACTTTTATTCACTTCCAGCTGTTTTTATTTCATTCTTAACCCAGGCTGCAAGAAAGATAAGAGACAAATTAAATTGTAATGATGAGTGCTCTGAAAGCCAAAGAAAACTATGCTTGAGCAGCTCCTGCATTTGGGCTACTTTATTTTTAATTGGGAGCTTGTTCAAGCAGGGATCACTGCTGTGCAATACAAAGTGCCATAGTGTCCCTTTAGGACTTGGGGTATATAATGAGAGGATAGAGCATGTTTACTTGGATGCTATTTTAAAATATCATCTAATTATAAATAACTGTCAATGAGAGCTCCCCAGCTCTCATGCTGTGCCCAGGAAAAGTCTGGATGAATAGACTGTTTCTCTGTCTGCCAGAGCAATCTGGAATCAAATTCTAGCTCTTAAATCCATGAGGTTGGTAGGGTTAAAATTTTCTTCATCAGCATCCCAACTCTGGGGAGCTTTACCCAGCTTTTCCTGACCACACTGCCTGAGAATTGTGCAGCAGCAGAGGTGTGCAGCTGTCTCTGGCTTGATCAGCTGAAGCAACCACTCTGTATCTGTGCCTGGACATAAATAGGAAGTCAGTAACAGTGTGTTAAGTGCAATGCTAAATGCTGACCTCCCACCTCTTAGGCTTCTCCAGCTGGGCACCTGATGCTGAACAGGCATTGGAAGTGTGTCCTCCGGTGGAGCTCACAGTATTTATAGACGCATCTGAGCAGGAGCTTTCCTCTAGAATGAGGAATGCCTGCCTCTAGTGAAAGAGAACCTCGGTTCTCTTAATGAAGTATTTAAAGGAACTGATTTGTGTAGCAGCAAACTGCTCAGATGTCTCATTACTGCTGTGTTTTTCCTTTGGTCAGGTAGTGCTGTTGTTCTCTTTACCTATCAGACTGCTTTGAAAGCTACTCTGCGTTCTTCCTTTCTAGGCCTGCTGCCTTGATTGCAAAGGGCAAATAAATATTTTAACTTTTTTACCCCCTAGACTTTGGCCATGAGAATTTAAAATGGAAAATTGACTACATATGGGATCAACATAATTCCTTTCTCTCACTCCCTATGATAACAATAACCTAGGCTGGAACCTCTCTTGCATGCAATGAAAAGTTACTTAACTTTCTCCTCAGTGTTTCTAACCTGTGACCATTTTAAGTGCAGCTAAACTTGTCATTCCTTGCTGTTATTCTTAGCACTTCTGATTTTTTGTGGTCTTAGGTGACTTCAAAACCAGAGAGCTTTCTCTGTAAGAAACTCGTTTTTTTAAGGAATTGAGTGGTTGTAAGATTTTTTTTTCCTTCCTTTTTTCGCCATGACAAATAGTTGCCACTAATAGTTGGCACATACTCAACATGTTGCAGAGCATCAGAATAGTATAAAGAATTGCTGGTATTTTCTAGGCTGTTGTAAGTAACCATGGTATTTGTCTGTTTTGTTTGATCAATCATAGAACTAAATCTGTCATGAGGATACAGCAAATCTGCAGTTACATCTGATGATGATCAATATTAGTAAGAAGAGTAATTATGGTGGCAACAGAAAGTTACTCTGTTTTGGAATGCGAATGTTAAGATGTTGTTGTACTGAGTGGTTTTTTCCCCCTGTGTGGGAGTGAAGAGCAGTCTGTGTTGAAAGATGTGTTTTGGCTTGTTTGGCTTGAATTCATAAAAAGAAAGGTTTCTCACTCTGGGATGTTAGTTCTGAAGGCTTGAAATAAACACAAACAAAGCTCAATGAAATCTGTGTTGTTACTACTCTTTCTTTTTTTTTTCTCTCACTAGTTTTCTTATGAACACAAAGAGAGCAAGATGCCAAGGTTCAAACTGTGAGCTTGCTGAAGTCAGCAGAGAGGCAATTTACCATCAGTGGCAGTGGCACCAAAATTCCACTTACTGCTTATTTAAAATATTTGTTCTTCTCTACCCTGCAGTAGGTCAAATGGGTTTTTTTTGAAGACTCACCGAGATGCTGTCTCTGTATATTTGCAGCTAGGGAAAAGCTTGCCTTAGAACAAACTGGATTTTTCAGTGGATTAATCTGTCCCATAGCTTTGTAATGAGATTATGGTTTATGCTGATTTGTTGCAACAGCACTGGTATATCCAGTCATTCCCATAGCAAAATGCTACTCCTAGAGAAATAAATCTGTCTTCTTGCTGGCAGGCATAGAAAGAATAGGTGGTTGGGAGTCTCTGCTCTCTTGCTAGGTATTAGTGGGTGATAGCTTAAGTTCAGCATCAGTTGAATTCAAGCAACTTGATTTTATCAGGCTTTTGCAGAGGGATTGGAAATTGCAGGAATAAAGCCTTATCTCTTTTCTCTTGATTGTGAAATATTTAATGGTTGCCCAGAGCAAAGTCTGGTCACAGTACTGTGAGGCTGAAGGATTACATCAATGCACAAAGTACCCCAGGTAGTAATGTAAGGCACTCTGAGGATGATGCTGTCCTTGCTCTTTCCTTGCTGAGCAGGTAGGGTCAGTGAAGCAAACTGGATTCCCCATTCAGACAACTGAAAACTGTTGCAGTGCAGCCAACAGCAGTTGCATTGCATCCAAGGTGTACAGTGGCAAGAGGCTTCATCTGGGACAAACTGTTTCTTGGGTAGGTGCATCTTGCTCAGCTCTCCCTGAAGCTGCTGGAAGATTCAGTGTCCCTCCCTCCACCATGCAAGGTGGAGACAAGTGTAATTGCTGGTGGCAGACCTTGCTGCAGATGGGTGGCTTTTGGGCAGCACTCTGGGCTGGATGAGTTTGGACAAGTCTCATGGACATTTCCTGCATTGTCTCAGCAGTGAATTGACGAAGAGATGACGTGAAACTGTTGTTGAGTTTGTGAGGACACAACCTGAGCTGGCTTTGAGCCTTAGCTCTCAAATAAAACCTCTTATTTTTAACGTCTTTTGTAGTAAAAAAGCAACTCTAAACACCAGTAGGTTGAATCTTAATCCGACAGACAACACACAAGAATTTAACTAATTTTGCCTGAACTTCCATGCTTACAACTTTTCTCCACTTCTTGTTTTGGCAAAAAAAGGAAGAATGTAAGTCATCTTAAAATCAAAATAAGTATGAATCCTTATGCTATCAAAGGAAACTTTTCACCCACTGGAAGACATGAGAAGTCTGTGCTGCTGATGGAAGGTCAAGTCAGTAGTACTTTGGATTTATTTTTTTTTTGGAGAGAGGAGTGGAGGAGTGTTAAGTTGCAGTTTTAATTGTGACAGAAATGCTTGTTGGTCCAGATAATGGGAAGCAGCACAAATGAATGTGCTGCAGGAATGGAAGTGTTAAATGGAAGCACATATTGAAAACTACTTGGGAATTTGTTTGAGAAGGAAGAAGGGAAACTGAGAAGTGAGGCTGATTATCAATAGCCCTAGATATAACTGGAAATATTTTCTAAATCCTTATATTGCAAGCTCAAAAGATTGTGTAGCTGGGTGTAGAGCCTTCTGCTTTCATCTTTTCCACTATGCTCAGACACAGAAAGTCAGTTGAGACCACTGTCAGGCTTTCCTAATGAATCTGCCCACTTTAAATTAAAAATTTAGCACACTACATTATATAGCCCTGAGATGTTTAAATTTTAATGCGGTTTGTTTTGGTTGGGTTGTTGTAAGATGTTTTTTCATCTTACTTCTAGAAACTACAATATTTGCTCCTAGAAATTACAATATTTACCCTTTTAACTTACTGGCAGTCTGTATTTAGACTTTGCATGATACACTCCCACGCAAGTTGTTATGCTTTCTTTTAAGCAAGGAAGTTTCTCTGATCAGTTTCTCTGATTTTAATTTTTTAATCAACCTTTTTTTGTGTCTGTATGGAATCAGAAAGACTGATAACATGATGTGGCTTTTAGAGAAGGTTTTTCTTCAGTAGTAGTACTGTTTTCTACAATTGGCTGCTCTTTCTACTTCTCTGCCATTAGGCATTTTATCCAAGAGTAATTCTCTTGAGCATCTGTTCAGTCATAGTGACGTTAAAAAAAAAAAATGTAGGTCTAATGTTGCTACAAGCGGGCTTCATCATGTAGCAAAATATTTCTAGGGTTTTCTTCCCCTTCCTTTAAGGAACATTACAATGGCATGAAATTTTTCCCTACAAATTTCCTTTGCTACTTCAGACTGGAAAGTTCAGATGCTGTTGTCTACCTAATGAACTTTTTCTGCTGACCTACATCATACACCCGTGTTTTTGCCAAAGAAATAGCTCTGACTGGCTGAACAGCTCAATGGAGACTTGACTCAGTAAGGAAGGACGGTGCCAAGGCTTAAGCAAGCAAACCACCCTAATTTAATATTTATTAGTCTTTGACATTCATTGAGGTGCGTCTCCATAGATAAAATACCCAGCAGATAGTCTGCAGTGTGCAGAAAACAAAAGGTTTGACTTTCTCCCTTCACTCTCCCTCAGAGTTCAGACCGAGTTCTCATAAGGAGAGGTGGCACAGCCTGCTAATTAATAATAAAATAATTTGTCCTAATTTAAGCATTCAGACTTAGCAAAAACTTTTTTGTTTCTTTACCCAAAATGTAAATCCCAAACTCATCATTACAAAAGAAGAAAACTCTAAGTGTCAGTGAAATGATCTGTAGGAGAAGAGGCAGCTGTTGTACCAGTGAAATGCTGTGGCAGTAATACAGCTGGGTGCTGGAAGTGGTGAAGGATCACGTGTTGACAGCACTGTGCAAGTCAGATGGAAGCTGTCCTGTGCACTGTTGCAAGGAGCTTGGAGTTCTCTTTCAATAACTCGTTGCCCATGCTAAAACTCGGAGGGTTTTTTTGTGTAATTTTTTTCCAAGAACTTGTATTCTTAAAACAACGTACTCAGTGCAGCGCTGCTTAAGTGCTAGTGGTGCTTCTATGTGTCCCCGAATCAAATGAGTACAAATTCAAATTAACAGTGAATGCTCTTTGTGTTGCAGCCTGGTGTACATCTTTTTGTTTTGGCTTACTTGGTTTGTGTGGGACAAGAAGTTGCCATCTGCTGTTTTTTTGTGGATGTTATGCCTTCTTTTCTGTTGTGTTGTATTTTAAGAGATCAGAAGCCCAAACAACTGGCTAAACAAGAACCAAAGTGCTGAGACCTCTTTGAAGATTATGCAAAGGATTAGCCCAGCAGTGAGAGGAAACAAAGGCTCTCAGATAAGAATGGCTCTTGAATTATGATTGATCTTTTCTTGCTTATTTTAGTGTTTTTTTTAAAGACAAAAGAATGTTGTGGTACCCAGCCTTGTTTTAACACCAAGGTACTGCAAAGCATACCTTGGGAAGGCTTGCAGGCTCCCAGACCCTCACTGCCAAGGAGACTGAAGTGTGTGTGATACCTGCACATCACAGGTGCTGGGTGTTTCTGACCTGTGTGTGGTCTCTTCAGGTGTGCTGTCCCATCACTGCTCAGCCCTGGGCTTCTCATTTTTAGATAGGGTCCCCCCCAAGCTTTTATGCTGAGAGGAGGCCTTGGCTTCATTTTTTGTGTTCTGTGGATCTCCCAATAAGATGAAAAGAAATTGAATTCGTCTTAAGGTGTTAACTTGCGTGGAAGCTATGTGACTAGCTGTGTCTGTAGAAACACAAACTTGCCTTTCCAAAAACAATACAGCTTTTATTAGTTTGCTGGAGGTTTTTTAGGTTCCTTCTTTTGCCATGAAAAAGCAGCACTGGCATTTATATTTGTGCTAGCAGTGTGACCTTCCACTGACCCAAAACCTCTCTTTGCACAGAGCCATGCAAGTCTGTAATACTGTCTTTTTTTTTTTTTTTTTTTTTTTTTTTTTAACAAGAGATAGATTATAGCTTCATTTCATACTGTGTGGGGCTGTCCTTTTGTTTTCATGATGGGATAGGGTAATGTTAAGCTTTATCTTAATGCATGGCTTGTTTGGTCCTCAGCTGGGGAAAGTCCAGGGAAGCTGCATGCCCAGTGAAGCAGATGCTGTGTAAGTAGGGCTCCTCAGTGCAATGGGAGCATGATGAATGAGTAAGAACCTCACTTCTTTCTTTTTTCTGGCTTCTAATAGTTTTGCTTTCTCTTAGCTTTCAGTTGTTGCCAAATAAACCTCCTTCCCCTGTAACATTAGCCACATGCTGACAGTTCTACCTAATTATTTTACAGCATAGGTGCTGACCTGTCCAGCCAGCCACCTCTTTTTCCAGTTAACACTTCATTCCTAGCAGATGTTAGTGCAAACTTGAAGGGGAATAATGTTGATGTTATTCTTTTGTGTGGTTTGGTAGGTACCTGGCTGAACACCCAGTCATGATTTTTAATATTGCTGAGATTTTCCTATGTAATGATATGTAATGTGATTATGGAACATTAGATGGAATAATTAAACTCACCACCTACTTAACTGACCAAGACAGTCTGGGTGATGCACTTAATTGTACGGCATCTGTTACCTTGCATGCAGATGGTGTTCAGGCTTAATGAAAACACATGGCCCTAAGTCTTGCTGAGTTTTCCCTGGGGTTTTCACAAGCATCTTTTTCATCAGTTATTTCACAAAAGCCATCTTAAGTTTCTTGTAAGCTCCCGGTTCTTTTCCGTCCAGAAAGAGCAAATTCAGCGTGCTCAAACTGATGTGCAAGGGACAGCATTAAGCTCGCTTTGCAGTCTGCTGTGATGAATGAGCTGAGTGGAATGTGTCCATAACCATCTTCCTGGCAGGAGGAAATGGTGTCTACCTCATCTGGTGCGTGTCAACGGAATCTGTTGCGTTACTGGAACCTTGCATGTGACAACTTCTCTTTCTCTGAATTACCTGGTTACCTACTATTTTAAAGTCTCCAGACGCAAAGCTTGTGCTTTAAGGCAGTGATGCAAACTCTCAGCCACAATGACAAAGTGTGTGGCATTATAAAGCATTTATATTCCTGTACATCATTGCTTATTTTTAGCAGTGTAGTTTCTGTGAGTGAGTCATATTGGCCTGAACATTTTGCAGTAACTGGAATGCTAGTTTTTCAGTATTAGGAGGAGAACCTTAAAAGTTTTGTTGTTGGTTCTTTTCATTTGTTCCATGAATTTTCTTTAGTGGTTGGTGTTGAAAAGTCATTGTTGTCTTTGGCAAGCAGAGTTCGTGGGACCTGTGTGAGTCTTCTTTCATGGGCTGTAATGGGACATTAGTAAAAGGCTCTTCTCTGAGAAGGTGGTCAGTCACTGGAACAGACTTTCCATGGAAGTGATCAGGGCACCAAACCTGCCAGAGTTCAAGGAGCATCTTGATGATACTTACCCATATGGTTTAGTTTTAGGCAGTTGTGTGAGAAATGAGCAGTTGGGCTTGATGATCCTTATGGGTCCCTTCCAACCTGAGATGTTCTATGATCCAGGAAGAAGCGAAGAGGAGACAGGAGTGCTCAGACCCTTCAAAACTGAAGTGGTCTTCAGTTCTTCTCCCAAGGCTTTGGGGAATTCACAGGTGTTTTGGAGTTGTGAAATGCTAAACTAAATGAAAATGTGTGTGTCTTTAGAAAGTAAGCAGTGACAACAACTTGCACAGAAGTCTCTTTTCAAAAGAAATTAATTTCTTTCTGTGCTGCTGCATAGACGTTTATAAACTTAGTCTCTGCATGTATTTGACCTCTTTTTCTCACCTAGTTCTTAAAAAGTGCTGGTGAAGACAGAATTTCATCTCTGAATTTGTAGATGGAGGTATCCTGTTCCTCCTCCATCAGTCTTGCTACAGTTGTTAGCTGTTAATTTCAAATTGGAATATTTACAGTGACAGAGTCAAGATTTGCCAAATATGGGTGACCCAGTTTTGGAACTGGAAAGAATTATTAAAGTAGTATTGGCATTTAGTGTAGATAATATTTAATAAGCATGGGACTCTTGATTAAGCAATTACCTTTTTTTTTTTTAATAACTATATAACATGTGAATGATTTTCCTTTCCTGATCAGTGTTTCCCCTACAACTACCCTTCAACAAGGGTTGTGTTGGCAATATTAGAGGGTTTTAGGAATTGTGCAGAAATGGGTCATGCAATTAAAAAATGATAGTGAACAATGAACACCTGAAGACCTATTTCAGTGCTGCTTTGGTGGTGCTGAGTGAAATACCCAAATACTGATTGTGGTCAGAGTGCTTGTGGGAGATCAGCTTGTGTTGGAAGATACTGGCTAAGTTTTCAGTTCAGAGGTGTGAGGCTTTTAATCTCAGCCAAGGATGAGTGTTGACATTTGATTTAGTGTTTAGGAGCTGTTAGCAAATTATGAGTGTCTTAGTCTTGGGTATTGTTATGAATAAGCTTGACTCATATTTTGGAAGGGGGCAGGCAACTTGGGGAAAAGTGGGGAATTGCATGTGGTAGTTCATTGCTCCTCTTGACTTTTATTTGGGGGGATAAAAGACCAGCACAAGTATTTGCCTGTAGATTCTTTGTAGTGGTTTAATTATATTGCAGGCATGCGGGGCGGGAAGGAGAGGGTGAAAAGATAGAGCAGCTAATCCATCCTGGATCATAAGAGACAAAACTGTTACTAAAGATGAGTGGCCTGTGTTCTCTATTTTCTCATGGCATCTTATTTTTATGTAAGCAGCAGCCTGGGAGTGTGTTGAATAGGTGAGAACCGAGTTGCGTAGCTGGTGAATGTGAGGCTGCCGAATTCTCTCCCACACAGCTAAAACGTAATTAATGGAAAGCTTGCATAACTCACACCATTGCAGTGGGGGGGAAATCAGATTGAATGTGTGTGGCTGTTTTGCACAGTATGGTTGGCTGAGAAAAGTGGATTGGGCTGGGACAGGAGTCGTGTAGCAAGGGTCAGAAGTGTCTCCAGCCTGGAAGGTCCTCCTCTCCAGGAAGAAACCACTTTAAAATCAGTGAGCAAGTCTTATGGGAGAGACAAAGTAGAAGAAAAGGGAAGAAAGAAGTGATTTGCTTTGTTGTCCTCAGCCACATTTTCCTTGCATAGCTTGGAGACCATGATTAGCCAGGTGTTTTTGAGAGTCCTTTAATCCCTTGGTGACAAGGAGCCTCTTCCTATAAAGCAAACCCCAGGAATGTCTCACCTATGGTTAGGAAAGATCAGGGCTTGGTAAGGACAGACCTGCCCTTTGTTAAGGAGCCAAGGGGAGTGTCAACTCCCTGTCACATCTGCTTCACCTTGGCTCCTCCAGTCTCCTGTGGCAAAGCACAAAATTCGTTTCCGATGTAATTGGTTGCAGCAAATAATTGGTGTAATGAGAATTCTGGTTTCCAAGGTTCTGTTTAAAAAAATACAGCCACTTCCAGCTGCAGACTCAATTACGTAGTCACCCTTGGGCCTGCCTTACTAATCTCTTTTTACACTCACCTGTCCCGCCCAGTTTTAGTGGAGCAACCACTTAAACAGATCTCAGCATGTGAGCTGTGGCTGGAAGCACCTTTTCATAATGGGTGTCTTTATTTTCCTGAGAATATCTTCCTCAGATTCTTCGAGGGTGACCCATACTGTAATTATTTCCCTGCAATTCTGGATGTAGAGTCCAACCTCCCTTATAATTTATTCTGAAATTATACCTACAGATTGTAAGGCAGAGAAAAAGTATACCAGAGATGCTTTGTGTTTTATTCCAAACTTGTTCACCACTGTCAGTGAAACTAGTAAAATACTAGGTCTTCTCTTAGGTATCATTGGTTGAATTTTGTTGTGGGACAGAATAATTGCTTGTTGCCACGGATTGTAGGAAGCATGAGTGTAACTCTCAAAACTGAAACATGAGTTTCAAATACCAACATTTATTATTATTGTTGTTGTTGTTGCTATTATTATTATTACTGTTATTGTTGTTATTATTAATGTGTTTTTCCTCAAAATCATAAAGCTTTGGAGCAAGCTGAAGGTAATTTTTATACATTTTAGAGATTGCCCTGTGAGCAGAAAACAGAAGATGCTCGAGGTCTGATAATTTGCTAAAATTTAGCAGATGCATAATTCCTTCAGCAAATATATCTGAATTTCTTTCAAGATGGAAAAGAGTTCCCTGGTGCTGCATGGTAATTTTTCCACTTTTCCCTAGGCTTTGCAAGATCCCTTATCCCAGTGTGCTGTGGGGGAAGGGGTGGTGCTTCCCAGGGATCAGGAGCTGGTGTTAAACAGCCTGCCTGTCTGGGCTGCCAAAGGATGTGGTCCAAGGAACACCTGGAAGCCAGTTCATTAAATGGCCTGTTTACCTGGAAGCTACTTTCTATGCTGTGGAAAAGGAAACCTAGAAGTGTTCTTTCACAGGAGCAAGAATAACTGGCACTAAGGAGCTTTGTATACCTTCTGACTTCTTAATTTTTTTTTTGTTTGTTTCTCCTCTACACCCCCATCATAGCAGTTTACCCGTGGTTTTAAGTTAAAGACACAAATGGGCAAAACAGAAACGTTTTTAAGGTTTAACAGGCCATGGAACAGCAGACCCAGGGAAGTCCATCTATTGGACTCTGCATGTTGGGCCATGTCTCTCCCTTGTTTATCCAGATCTGAGCTTCTGGAGGAAACAAGCAGAGTCCTGTGGCCAAAGGGTGTCAGAGCAGATGGTCGTAATGGTCTCTTCTGATTTAAAATCTTAACAATTCTCACACACACCAGTTGCTCTGTTTTAAATCGTGTAGGAGGGTGCTTTCTGATAGAATGGGAGCATGAAATCAGGCAGGAATGGGGTGTGTAGAAGATGTTGTCTACGATGGAAGAGTGCCTGTTGCAAGCAAAAAAAAAAAGCTCAGTGGGAAGTAGCTCTCCTCTGCAGAGATTGAACAGAGGAAATGTCTGCTGCCCCAGGCTGAGGAAATTCTCCTTCTTCCACTGACTTTTAGGAATATCAGGACAGTGAGGAGAAAGTTCAGTTTGTTGTAGTAGCTGAAGGGGATGGATTTTGTCCAAACTTGATTCCAGGGCTGAACTATTTGCGTTATTTTTGGCTGTAACTGCAGAGGGCTGGTGGGAGAGAAGGAAAATGAAATTGAAAGTTTCATTATTCTTGGCCCACATTTAGTGTCTACTGAGTGTTCCTGAAAGTCTAAGTGACTGCTTCAAAGACACCTGGAGAAAGGCCGTTTTTTGTGAGCTTAATGCAGAAGTGTATTGAGCAGGACTGCAGGTGTGTGAGAGCAGTTCTGTGATGATACACAGAGCAAGTTTCCTGCTCTGTGAAATTTTGTTCATATATCATATCATGCTTGAGATGTGTCACTGGCGCTTTAAGTGGTCTGTCTAATATGGCTCTTGCAATTGATGGAAAGCCTAGCGAAGCACTCTAGACCTGATCACGCACTGCAAACTGTAGAACAGGGGAGCATACTCTGCAGAAATGCAGAATTGTTAGGGGCAAGGGAATAAAGAAGAGCTGGATCTTTGGCTACGTTTGGGATGGGTTTGACAGACACCAGAATACAAGAGTACGAGAGAGTGCCTTAGAAAGTTGAGCTACATGTTCTCTGAGTAGGCTTCTGGTTGAATTTCAGTCTGAGAGGGGACTTAGATGATTGTGAATTTATTTTTTTTAATATTTATTTATTTATCTTCCTTAAGTGATAGGATTAAGTTTATAGACATCTGAATGGCTAATTAAGCAGTGGCTTGCAAAGGGATAGAATGACAAAGATGAAATCTCTGTATCTGAAGTGTGACATCCAGTTACTACTGTTTGGTAGTGTGATGCTTCTCTTTTAAAATATGAAAATGTGTTGGGTTTTTTTTTTCCTTTATTTAAAAACTAAAGGACCTCTCAAGTATGTATCGAGATAGATAGATAGACCAAAATAGAAATATGAAAAGTGTGTTTATGCAGAAAGTTGAAAAAGGAGCCCCAGAGCCACTTTTCAGTAATCTGGATTGCATCTCTGTGATATTGTATGCATGCACTGAGGTATTTTGCTTCACGTTTGTTTTCTGGAAGGTAAGGTGCTTCAGTTGCAAAAATGAATACTGGATAGAGTTGAAATTTACTTAATTGAATTTTTAGTTATCAAAAAGTCTGGGAAAAAATAAACACCAATAAGAATAAAGTGCTTGTTGTGATGTTTTCCTGATTCATCATGCAGTAAGTGTGGTTTGTTTTATTTTTTAAAAAATCCCTACATCTGTTTTGCAGGAGAAACTGTAGAAGGTCTTCGTGAGAGCGATTATCTTCTGATTCATTCGTGTCGGCAGTGGACAACAATTACAGCTCACAGTCTGGAGGAGGGTCACTACGTCATAGGGCCAAAGATAGAAATCCCTGTACATTATGCAGGTAAAGCTATTGTTGACCTGAAATGCAAATTCAAAAATAATGAATTGCCTACCACTTATACTGATTGCTATATTTGAGAGAATGAAGCTAAGCCTCTCATGTGTTAACTCACGTGTCTGTGAGTTAACTTTTTTGTAATGTTGCAGAGCAAGAGATACTGACTTGCTCGCAGGGCTGCTAAATAGATGTATTTTATTGAGCAGCACACTGACAGAACACGTATCTGTGTAGAGGAATTGGTTTCAATTTGAGCATAATGGGTTGCCAGCACTTCTCATGTGTGAATGTGGAGACAGAGGTGTGAATGTTTGAAATTCCCTTGAAATGTTTGGTCAAAGGTGGAGTAGATTTTACAATCAAGCTGGAGGGGATTTTCTGATATTTCCATGTTAAACAACAGGGACTCTTCATAATAACGCTGCAGTTTTAAACGAAGGCTCCTCAGTAGTGCCTTGTCTTTGTCCACCTTCTTGAGTGATAGTGTTGTTCCAAGTAGCTATGATCCGACTAATACATATTTATTTTATGATTTCAAATTAATTTTACTTTCCTAGGAAGTTATTTTTAATACTGCTGTTTAGTATTCTTATTCACAAGCTGAACATACAATGTGTGTGGGAAGTGCTTATCTTACAGCAGTAGATAGAAAACTTTTAAAAGCTGGAAAGTGTGAACTGAAAGAGCCGTGGCTACAAAATAAAGATGTGGGCTTAGTGTTTTAATTTGTCTTCTGTATAATCAGTTATCAATTGGATAATATGCTTGGCTCTGCTAGAGTCTCCTTTAAAACACTATGCACTCAGGGTGTGCTGAGCTGGACGAGACCTGGCTGAATTGCTTTGTGTCAATCACAGCAGTGCTGCAGCTGCAGTGATGCACCCTATTCCAGTGATGAAAATTACACTACTTGCCTTCTTGGAGTTCACTGCTGGAACATTAATTTTTCTAAGATACGTTTAAAAGCTTTGGCCTGATGGCCTATAGTGTCATAATGTATGTGGCTTCAAAACTCGCTGAAGTTAACTTTCTTAGCATAAACATTTTCTAGTGCTTATGCTTAGTAATGTTGATTTTTTTTTACACCTCTTGGCTGCATAAGCTCCAGTGGTGAGGACAGATAAACACTTCACTTCCTTCAAACTGAATGCTGTGTTTTAAAATCCTTACGCTGATTCCTGGAAGAAGGAGAACGGAAAATAAAATGGTTATTGGCATGAAAGAAGTTCTTAAGGGGTTTACTGAAGGCTTGGTTTGGTTCTTTATTTTTAAAGTTAACAAAGATATGGTAGGCAGGGTTTCCTGGCTCTTCGTGTTTCCATTCATTCGTATCTTAAATTTACACAGACACCAGCAAAATCAAAATCTATCCCCTGAGATACTGCAGAAGTGTCAATGTGCTTTTCTTCCTGGCTTGTGTTAATGCAGGAGAAGAGGGTGTGTTTAGTTAGCCAAATATGTTTTGCTGTCAAAGAAAGTTCCCTGCAACAAAACCCTCATTAATGAGATGAAAATACCTGAAAATTCAGAAGCTTCCACCTAGTGAGGGCACTTACTTAACACGTGATGAGCTCCAGTGTTGCCAAAGGAACTTCACAAAATGGTCTGTACTAACTTGCAGAACAAGAGCATGTCTGATGGGCTTGCCTGCATGACAGGAGAGATGACTCTACGCATGTGAAGGATTAGTTAGCCAAGCACTGCAGTTTGGCACTTGGATGCTAACATCTAAATGCAGTTAGAGGTGCCTTCCATACCCGAAAGATTAACTATTGCTGCTGTGGAGTACCATGCAGAAGTCTGTGAGCTAACACTGAGTGTGCTTTCAGTGCTGCCCTGTGCAGTGCCTCATGTTCCCTGCTCCTGGGATCCAGAACCCCCCACCGGAGAGGCCAAGTTTAATGGAGCTGCCCAAGCCGGCTTGCTGGGCTGGGTGCTGACCTGGATTATAGGACTGGTTTTTGCATGGTTAAACTTTAAACTTCTGTCAGCTAAGGTGTACTGCCTACCAGAATGACCCTTAGAGATGGAACATAAGAGTTCATTGAAATTACTTTCTGTGTTTGTTTTGGCTTTAGTAGAATACCTTTTTTTGGTTTTTACCCCTAGAAGAATTTCAATGTCACAAATTGCAACATGATATTGGTTGTAACAGTTGAGCAGGAAGATACACTGAAACTGACTTTATTTTCCTGCGATTACAGCTTAAGTACCACAAAGTCATCACCCATATATATATAAATATGAGCATAAACTAAATCTTATTTTGCTACCTGCTAAATCAGTTTTTGATGCACTTATTAAACAATACAATAAAAAAATACAAAACAGATACAATAATGCCTTAGTAAAGAAGGGGAATGCTGTATTTTACATTTAAGTGAAATTTTATTACCAGAACCTGAGTTGTGCAGTCTTGCTGGTCGTACTTTCTCTACTATGAAGGTGAAAAGAAACAACCCTAGTTGTTTCTTTTTGTGGTGGCAAACATGGTTAAATTTTGCTGTTAAAGATCATGTATGACAGCTGTTAATATAACCATTCTCTCTTAAATATTCTCTCCAGCCTGCTTATCTTTAGAGTAAAAATTAATGTAGCATCAAGTTACATTTTTATGTAATTAAAACCAAATAACAAATGTGTTTCTGGCACTTAAAACAACAGAAGTCTTTACACATGTATAGGATGGCAAGCATATCAGAATTAATGCCCTGGTAGTGCTCTGTCTTGGCATGAAAGAATGGGTTTCACAAGAATCCAAGGTAAGCCATCCTAGCAGATGGACCTTCCTTTAGTGTCACTTGCTTTCATCAGGTGCACAATTCACACTTGATACATATAGGAAGGTTTTGTCAGCTCTCTGTCTGAAGTAGATTTGTTTTGTTCCTGGTACTCTGATATCTTTAATTTCTACTCTAAAAGCAAGTGTGTGTTACCAATGCCCTCCAGCTGATGTTAAATATTACTGTTAGGTTTTGCTTAGGCAGCACGGTAACCTTTACCTTGGTAAATGTCTCCCCTGGTAGCCTCTGGAAAATGCTGGTTTGTGGTCTCAATTTGGAAGATACAGGATATGTTGGTGCCTTGCAGAATTGCACCTTTGCTGTGCTGCTGCTTGCCAAGAAGGATATTTTTCATTCTTCTGCAGAAGTTCTGCATAGGAAGATGTGTCCCAGGGATATGCTGGTGACCACATCTCAGATGTATTCTGTGATAACTGAAAGGCACTGGAGACACTCTCAGGGTATTAGTACTGTGGCTCTTGGGTGTTGTCTGATTCTTCTTCCATTACCTTCCAGGACTCTACAGCTCAAAACTATCTAAAGTGTTTCTGAGGATTCATGAGCTCAAGTTGCAGAGGTATTCTGCTCTGACTGTAAATGGCTTGGGTTCAATCTGTTGTAAATGCCTGTGCTACGTGGCCACAGTTGTTTATGTGTGCAGATTATTGATGTGAAAGTGGATGATCAGGTTGGATGTGGTTGCTTAAAACCTGCTGCACAGGAAAAGTGGCACAGGAGGCTGTGGAATGTGTGCATACCCCCACCTACACAGTGCAGTCTTTTCTTTCAAAGGCCATGCTACTGTTGGTGAGTGCATGCAATGAAAGAGAAAGGTACTTTGGGACGAGTTTGCAGCATCTAGGTCATTTTGCCCCAAATAATCACTCCCACATTTAATCAAATCATAACAGGACTTTCAATGTTGGATTTTTTTAGGCCTTATCTCTCTTGTTGCAGCTGATGGTTCATTTTCTCAACTGTTTGGGTTTTTTTTCCATTCTGAGAGGAAAGTTGTTGCTTTGAGATGATGCTTTAAAAAAAGGACAAACACACAAATGTAAAAATCCTGTTCTTTTTCTGTTGTCTTCTACTCAGTTTTGCCCAGAGTTTGGAGGGATAACCTCTTACATCTCTGCTGCCATCTGTGTGCACACAGGAGGCAACTAATAGCAAAAATACTTCCATAAAGATATTAGAAAGTAACACCCTCTCCAGGGTGTGCCACACTGTAACACATCCAGGATGTTGAAAATACTCCCGTGAACTCACACCTCCCTGCCGCAGAGTGAAGGTGTGCAATTGCTAATACAGAGTAATCACTGGTGCCCTGCTCTGGTTGCTTACCTAAGTGTGCTGATAGCCTTCTTAATGTCTTTTAAATGAGGAAATATAAAACCTTGTCATGTGAACCTTCCCCAGGTGGGGTGCTGGATGGGAATGAGTCAGAAGGCCCTTCTCTGGTGCTGGGACTGGTGTACAACAAACACCCCGGTGAAACCTGTTCCTGCTGGTTTGATTTGCTAATGATGGAGCCGTGTCTGATGGGTCTGCTTCTCCCCAGGTCCTGCTAACCCGGAGGAAGATGCTCTCTGCAGGTCTTCTCAGGAGTGAACTTGCCTTGGTACAGGCGAGCAGGACAGCTCCCTGCAGCTGCAGAAGTTTCTCTCTCAGGTCCAAAGGCATGGCTGCCTCCTTAGCACAGTTGGGCCATTCCTGTAGGCCTATTGCTATCCATGCTGGAAGAGCCATCCCTTGGACACTGAGGGAGGAGAGCATGGTGTGAGTTAGGCATCTCCCAGTTGTCTTGAGATGAAGACAGTGACAGTTTGTCATTAGCCACCCTGAACCTGCTGCATCCTGGTTTGGAAGGTTTGGAAGAGCTCATTTTTCCTTCAATGATGCTGGGCACTATGTTGGGTCTTCTGTAACTTTGCTCTTCCTGACCCTGGGGAGAAGAGCAAACATTAGACTGGCACACATCCTTCGCTTGCCAGCATTATGGTATCTACTGCCAGCTTGTGTTACTTTGGGGACAGAGCCTGCTTAAGCTCGATTCAGACTCTCCACTCCCTCAGATGCAATTTAATGCTGTCTGCTGCTCAAGGAAGGTGGTGCTGGACAAAGAGTGCTTTGTCTGGTGCTTTGCCTCCCTGGGAAGAGCGGGTGGTGCCAGGGAAAGCTATGCCTGTTCTTCTGAGGGAGTTGAGCAGCACAGCTCCGATGGGGTAATTTTAAGTTCAAAGAGGTGGGTGAGATCTAAGGCAGGGAGGGACACTGCCTTAGAGAGAGAACTGAGTAAAGAACTTAGGTGAGTCCTTTCCAGCCAACAGGCACACCACTCCCTGATACGAAATGTTTTGTGCTTTAATTTGTGTTTGGCTTTGAACTTAACCTGGCACCGAGCTATCACATAGTTCTCCTGAGGCTTTTGTGCTCTGCAGCTGAACATCACTTTCTAGAGAGCAGGGCCCAGATGCAGTGCCCCTGAGAGAGGCAGACTGCCATGTGTATGTGGGCTGGTAAATAATTAATGAATGGGTATCCTCAGAAGAAAACCAAGAAAACAACCTACCCACACATTTAATCCCCTCAGTACTCAAGTTTTGTTTTGCTTTTTCTTTTTTTTCTTTAAAAGCTTTGTGCATCTGAAAAGCAATTGGAGGTTTGAAAACTTTTCACAAGTACTTCTAATAAAAGAAAGCATTGCCACAATCATAGCCTTCATGCTTTTAGAAGAGAAATACTACTTCTGTAGTTCTGAATACTTGACTGTGTGAAGTTTCTTGAGAATAGCCATCTTTCTCTCCCCATAAACATGTAGAAGAAAGTGTATTTGGTATTCATTTAAAAGTCTGATTGTAAAGTAGTCCCTGAATATTGCAGAGAGAGAGAGCATTCATTTTATTGAACAGTTTGTGCCTCCTCAACTCTGAGATCAGTAATGTCCATAACACTTGTAATTGCCCATATAGCATCATTACATGCTTTTCTGAAAATGTTTATGCTTTAAAATATATTTATTAGCTTGATTTTAGTTTGTTGCTACCTCATTTTCCCCACAAAGACTTAGCTTTTTTAGTTCTAGGAAATCACAGCTTTGTAGTCTGGAAACTCTTCACATTCCTGTCTTCTCAAACCTTGAAAAACTGGATGAAGTCTTCTTATATACAAGCAAATATCCATATTCTTCTACTTTTTTCCTCAGAGAGTTACCTTCAAGTTGTCAGACTTTCCCATGGTCCTGTCTGTTATTTCACTTTCTGTGCCCATTTAAATTTTGGCAAACACTTCCCCATTGATCTACAGTGCAATATCAAATTGCAGAATCAAAATGCAGTCAATGAGATTGCTGGCAAAAATTGCTTATTTCTTTTGTGTCTCTGGGTGCACTTGTTCTTCCTGTTCTTTCATCTCCCCCTGTTAGCCAGTCTGGTGAAGCAGCAGCTTTTTACCTAATTTTAATGAAATATTCCCCTTATGTCAGAGCACCTGTGTTGGAGAATCTTGTCTACTTTGCATTTTGTTTTGTAACTGCTAAGGAAAGTACACATATGTCTTGCTTCTTTTTTTTCCCCCCCTTTCTTCTAGAGTCATGTGCTGACAGCTTCCCAGGATGGAAGCTATGGAGCAGCAATACCTTTTCAGTGTGGACAGTTGATTTAAATTTAGCGTCAAGTGAAATTACGCTGTGCAATTCTTCATCAGGTTGCATGGCTGAGAATCTTTCACTTTTGACTTCATCTCTCTGGACCCAGCCAAACTTCTTTTGCAGTGTCTGGTTTCCCTAAAGTTACCATCGTCATAAGTTAAAATCAGCAGACTGTGAAACTGTTTCTTTCTTTGTGTATATACAACCTTATGTCTGTGAGAGATTCCTGGTATCCCCTACACAACTTGTAGAATTTGCTTGGATGTTCAGTTTGGTGGGTGGATATATCAGTTTGTATCCAGCTTTTTAGTGATATCACATTCAACACTCTTTTAGTTCCCATTTACCCTTCAGGTATTTCAGATGGGCCAGACAGCAAAACTGGAACTGCTGTAAGAGTCTGCAGCCCTCAAAGACTGTTGCTCTTTGATGTAATGAGAAAAGTAGGATTAATTCACAGGGTAGTAATATTTCAAGCAATGGAGGAAAAGTCTGATTGTGTCCCAGAAGTTCATGGAAAGAAAATACTTGCGTTTTCTCTCTTGCTTTCTAACCTGGAGTGAGAGTCTGTGGCTTGTAGACACCAGTTCTACTATAAAATATGCTTGGTTTTTTGGGATTTGCTTGGTGCCTTAAGCACAAAGGGACAAAAGCTTGTGATGACAGGGATATCTTTCAATCCTATTACAGTGAGGTACTAAGTGGGAAGAGGTGTATGCTTTTAGATACAGCAGTCCTGATCTCTTGCTCTCCTCAGCTTTGATTTCAGCACAAGTATAATCTTATCCTTGTTTTAAAAGGAAAAACCCTAAGATTTGCCTCAGCACTTAACTTTGTGTTTTATTTTTGAGAAACGAAGTAGGAAGAGAGAGGGAAAACTTGCAGCTTTTACAACTGATGACTCCTAGTAACACATGTTCCTCTCAGACTTCCACAGTTCTTGGCTGTTACTCAAAGTCTGCAAACTTGAAACCTGCTGAAATTCAGTTGTGACCTTACAAGCATTCACTGTGAGGAGGTTGGTGGGCTTTTTTGTTTCATTTTGTTTGCTTGTTTCAGATCTCCCTGGGCAGCAAAAAAGCCGATTAGAGTTGCATCAATTAGGAAAAAGTTCTAGAGGCTCGTACAAAAGAAGTTAACTGGGGAGGATGACTTTTTGAAGATTGCAATTGAAGGAAGGGTAGAATAGCAGCCAGGAAACTGGTTCCCAGAAGACTGGGAGATGGTCTGAATCACACAGGATTTGCTTGGCATTGCTTGAATTACTTTGCCTTAGCTCTTGGCTGGTACAGTGGAGTGCTGGGCTCATTTGCATGATGCTGGAAAGACTTAAGTGCTTGGGAGAGGGTCTTAAAAGCTGCCTGACTTAACCACTGGGAAGCTGAGAGAAAAAGGCTGATCCCCCACTGGGCATCTGAGGTGTATTCAGTGCTGCACTCGAGGTTCTGGTCTGATCCCACATTTCTATTGATTTGAAGCTACCCTAAGCACTAGCTACAAGGAAATCGGAAATGTGGCTCCTGAGTTCCCAAGAGACAGCTGCTCTCCTCTTTCACGAGGTCTAACTTCAGAATTCAAAAGGGAGGAGTTGCATGAACACTATAGCCTACCCAGCTGGTGAGCTCCTGCCAGCAAGGCTGGGCCAAGGAAACAGTGCCTGTTTCTAGGCACTGAGCAAGGCATGAATAAAGTGAGAAGCTGCTTCACCTCTTGCCTACCCTGACAGGCTTGTAGAAAACCATACAGTTGAAAGTCTTTAAGGATAGTTAAGAGGCTCAAAGAAGGTTTCTTAGTCTACACTCTGTAATTGCAATCTGGAACTTCACACCAGTTTTCCTAAAGTAGGAATTTTACAGTTTTAACAGCACCCATCTGGCCTTGAAGTTATCCCTTAATGAGGTAAAGAATAAAGAGAAGGGAGTTGTAAATGCTATGTTTAATCAGCCCTTCTGTGCAAACTTGGGGAAGAATTTTTATTAAATTCTGAGAAATGGTATATTTTGAGTTGATGGTTCATATGGGCAATGGTGCCTTTTGTTAATCTCTTACATAACACTGCATGAATTTTCATAGAGAGTACCAGGTGCAGAAGAAAGCAAGCGTATGTGACTGCCAGGAACGAAGCAGTCACCAATGCAGCTATCCCATGACTCTTACCTGGATCACAGTTCATGCTAGTAGCAGATAAAGACTCTTGCAAAGAAGTACAGCCCTTAATGCTTGGGGAATTTGGTTATGGGCTATTGCACACTCCTTTTCATTTGGTTGATTCTTCTGCTTTTGCTTTCACTTGTTTCAAGTTCATCCCCACTTTTTCCTTTGTTGATATTACGACTTGTTACATGGACTAAATCTGCATGGGAATTTGTGAGGGAAGAAATTGCCATGAACTTTCTATAATTAGCCTGTGAAATCTCTTTCAGACAGGCTGTCCCTTTTCCTTCTGTGGGCTGGAGGGGGAACTGTTACAACTGAGCTAACATGGCAAACAAGCAAGGCAAAAATTATTGATGTCTTTCCCTTCTGTAAATACAGAGCCCAGCTGGCAGGAATGTAGAGCAGGAATTTTGATAGGTCATGTGTGTTTAGGGAGGGAGCTGCAGAGAAATCTTGTTTCACAGGATGACATCATCCAGTGAATTTTTAGATGCCCAAACAGATGATTTTTTTTTTTCCCCCTACTGGAGCCAGTATTTGCTGCTGAAAACAACTGATAGGAAGGGTGGTAGGAATTCTTTGGTCAGCATGCTCCCTATGGAAACTGGCACACTTCATGTCTGGGAATGAGAGCTGGTCACGTCAGTGCTGCCAATTAAAGCAGCTGATATCACTGATGCCCTAAGCTTTGACTGAACTACTGTACCAATTGGTGCCAATAGGAAAATAAAACCTTGCTATTTAAGTCATGTATAACTGTTTATATGGAGAATGTAATTTGTGTGTTTAATTTAGTCTGTGATCCAAGGCAGTGATTCTGCTGTGTCAGGGAAAGGCACTTCTGTGAGCTCTGAAAGTTAAAGAAGTGGAAAAACTGGCATTTTCCTCTCTCATGGGTTGTCATGCAGAGACTTTCTGTTCTCAGTTGGCAGAGATGAACTTGTTTCAGTGGTGGGGGGAGGAGCTATTAACACTAATAGCAAAGGTGACCATTATTACCTGCGTAGGAGGAACATGGGTATTTAACTTCTTGCTCTGAAGGACGTGTGCAACAGAGAGAAACTGAAAGCCTGTACTTATTTCTTACAGCTTTATGTACAGACATGAAGCTCTGTCTTCCATTCATCCCCTTTACTGCAGGCGAGCCTCAACTCTTCTGTTGAACCCAAATGTGCAGTTTGACTCCAAAGCTGGGTGGAGCAGGCGCAAAGAAGGAAATCCATTGTATGCTGTAAGAGGGCTTTCATAAATGTCCTCAAACAAGGAGTGCCAGGCTGCTGAGCCACCTGTCACAAAATCTACAACGCTGACAGATGCTACTGTCATCTTGGATGGTTGACAGCCTATGTAGAGAAAGAAGGACCCTTTAAATCAATGTGTTAGGGTTATGTTTTTCACAGGAGGCACCTTGGCATCACGTTCTTTAAATATTTGTCACCAGTTCAACCTTTCCGGTTCATCTCACATGGATTCTATATTGCAGTGGACTGGGAATAGCCAGCCAAGGCTGGCTGGCTGCATTTGAGTGGCTGAAATAGTTCAAGCTGGCTTCATCTGTGCATTATTGCCTTGTTTCATGGCACTCACCTGGTCCTTCTCTTGCCGTGTGTGTGTGGACCAGCTCATCATGTGAAAGGTCCCAATTTTGTTATGATGGCTGCACATGTGCTCAAAAAGGAAGAGGGATGTGTGAGTAGGATGCAAGATCCCACCTGAAGGTCTTCATCAAAATGATGGGAAGTGCATTTGTTGTGTTCTGCCAGAATAATTGGTTTGTGTATTTTATTTAATTTTTAAGTGATTTATAACCTTTTGAGCATAGGCAAGTGTGAGGTGTGTGTGTCTGTGGAGGAGAAAGTGTTCAGAAAGAAGTACTGACTGGGGAAAGCTGTCTCTGATAAAATGCTGCATGGGTCTCTGCATTTCCAGACTCGCTTTACTTTTACGAAAAAGTAAAGTCTGTGTAGACCAAGTGGCATCACTGTGAAGCTTGATGGGAAAAGTGAAACGGGTGAGATGGATGGGCAGGGTGACTTGAATAATCGAGTTCTTTAGATATTATGTCTCTGCTAAATTAATTACTAGGGCTCAAAGTATGTGGGAGAATTAAGACATTGGCTACAGAAATGGCATTGCCAAAAATAGAAGAAAAACAAAGTAGTGCTGCATTACATTAATGGATCTGAGTGGAGAGATTCTTACAGATGTGGCTTAGAAACCCAGAACCAACTGCTGGGAAGGATGTGTCCCTCAGAGTCAGTGTAGGAGAAGACCTAAAGCATGTCCTGGGGTGTGGGATGATAAATACTCTGAGTAGGAATGAAGTTGCTGTATGGTACTAAATCAGCCTTAAGCTCCACTAGACACTGTGGGACTTTGGATGAGGGAAATGGTCAGTACTTGTAACTGTTCATGGTATCAGATTTTTTCTATGCAGTGCTGTTGAGCCATCCAAGAGGAGGGTTGCTATAGAAACATAACACATGAATTTAGACAAACTTTCTAAATAAAATCAACAGAAAACCTGAATTTGAGTTCAGACTGGTAGTGTCTTAAAACAGCATGTAAATAGAAGAGAGAGTGACATTTATAATAAGATCTAGTATGCATATGTTCCTATCTGCAAAACTGCTTTATCTGAGTCTAAAACGAAAAGGCTTAGATGGACTTGAAATCCTAAGGGTTGGGGTAGGTTGGTGGTTCTCCTTTTTCTTTCAATTTGGCTGCTGCTGACTGACCACTGTCCCACTTCAGCAAGTCTGCGGCTGCCTGTGGGTTACCTGTTTGTCTACTGGTGTGTCAGTACACACTGTCAGACACACACGAAGTTGTCAAAAGATCTGATGGAGCTAGTGAATCCAAAGGTCTGCAAGAGCCAGAACCAGATGTGCTTGTGCTGACTTTTTCCACCCCACTGCTGGCTGTGGGAGTGGTAGGGAAGTGTAGGAAGGGAAGTGCTGGTGGAGGGAGAAGTAGGGGGCAGTAGCAGCAGCAGCATGGGTGGTGGTGGATGGCAGCAGGAGGAAGAGATGGAGGGACAAGGGCTCCCCACTGGGAGGTCAAAAACAGCAGCCTTGCAAGGATGAGGTGTTCTGCCAACCCTGCTTTGGGATCAGGGCTCCCCTGTCCAACTGGTAACTTGCTCTGAGCACCAAGTAGCTCTCAATACTCTGCTTAAGAAAATTTCTGGTGCCATTTTAGCAGAAAGTTGCTTTGCTAATCTGCATTTCTGGTTAAAATTCTAATGACTAGAATTAGTCTGTCTAGAAGAAAGAGACATATGGCAAGCAAATGGCCTTTTTTAATGAGCCTCCCACTCAGCAGTTGGCTGCTCATCCAGTTTGTGTGTGGCACACTCTTACAGCAGCATCTTCTTGCCAGATAGGGAAAAAAAAATTAAAATCCTGCAACTTTTTGGTGAGTTTTCTTTTAGGAAAGGGAGTGGGAAACATCAGAACGTAAGTATTAAACAAAGACAAAACTTCACTGTAGCTTCTGCAACAATTTTTTACCAAAGCTGTAAGAAGATATTCCAGAATCTGGTTTAGAAAACTGGAAAGCACACAGTTCTTTACCTCTCAGTGGTGGCTGGGTACCATATATACTTCTTTAGAGCATGTGAAACTTTTAATGATAAATGAACAAGGTAACATAATGTCTGACTTCTGAAAGTCACAGTAGTCTCAAAGGCTGTAGTCAATGATTGCAGCTGGTCTATAAAATCCTATTAAAATTAATTTCAATAAATACTTGTCAGAAAATACTGTATTTAGTAGCCAATAGTGGGTCTGGAGGATTGATGGGACCATTGTTTCTAAACCGTGGGTGCCACCAGCAGGGAACATAAAATTTATGATGATCAGTCTTTGCTGTTAGTAATGGCAGTGTGACTGATGTAAGAGAAATCCATTGACAAGGTGTAGCTGTGTAAGGATTCATGCAAGTAAAAACCTAACTCATGCCCAACTTTCTCATTCAGCCTTGTGACTTCAGATGAACCTGTGGCAAGGTCAGGCTGTCCTGCAGCCCTTAACCTTGCCTGCTGAAGAATATTCTGTGCTGTGGCAATGACTTTTAATATTGGCTCTGATGTTTGTGTTTGTTCCCATGTTGGAATTAGTTTGTGTGTAGCAAAGGGAGAATACCTCGTGCTCCATCATCTTGCTGCTAACCCCTTCTGAAGTTCTGCCTCACCTCTTATGCAGTAGTGCTGCTTTTCCTTCTTGCTGTGACTTCTAACACTTTTCCTGCCACTCAGTGATTGCTTTGAAAGTGTGAAGTAGTTTGCTACCCTCCATGTGCATTTGTGGCTACCCTGCCCTCAGCTAAAGAGTGGGGGCTGCTTGTGCACTCCTTTATTTTGAGCACTGCCACTACCTGGTGGGTTTGTTGGATCCTGTGTAGGAAAGAGGCTGGTGAAGTACTTCTACAAGAAAAAATGAGATATGTGTTTCAGACCTGTTTGAGTAGGACTGCCTGAAAAAAAGAATGGGATGTACTGGATTTCACTGGGATGGTAGCAGCATCAGCGTGCACCAGGTGCTATTTACTTTGTCTTTAGTTGCCATGACTAAAATCCTTGTGGCTCTTTCAGAAGAGAAAAGGAAGCTATTAGCAGCAATGACTGTGCTCATCCGGCTCTTTTGATAAGGTATGAACTCATAATTGCAACTTAAAATAACTTCTCCCAGTCCATCCCTTGGCTGCACAGTTGTTATCTAAGCAGCCTGGAAACAGAGCTGTGCTGCTGGCCTCAGGCGCTGCCGGGTCTGGTGTCTGACAGACTGGTTCGAAATCTGGGGATGAGTTTCTCAGCTGGCTGACACAGTCTGGGTGTTGGAGGTCTTTTTGTAGACTGTTAATCTTCTGTCTTTCAGGCTTTCTTCCAACTGTGTGTATCTAGCAGGGACTCTTGGGAAGCTCTCCCTCCCCAGGCCTTGCCTGGACAAATTCCAGCTGAGTGTGAATGTACAAACCTTTTCCATGTCACATTGCTGGTGACCAATTATAGCAGCACAGTGTGGAGGGGGGGAGAACTGAGGCATCTGACCCTCTGTATTTGCCAAGTCATATTATCATAGCAAGGTGTGAGTAATAGCCTCTCTCTCTCTCTCTTGTGTATATATATATACACACCCCAATAGCAGATCTCACTTTGATTTGATTTCCAAAGTATCTGTATACCTGGAAGGCAGGCTACTCCCAGATACATCTTCCTTGTGTGTAAGCAGTAAAAATCATTCAGTTTGAGTGGGTTAAACTTTTCAGGAGGGGAAATGTAAATATATTTTAAGGAAGGTATGCTATTACAGGCAAATAACTAAAAAAGCAATGTAGCAAAATTGCCTACCTAATTTTACCAATGTGGCTGAGCTAAACTATGTTCTTTGCTGTTGGGATGCTCGTGGGGGATTTAATGTTTTTTTAATCTAGGTTTTCCATTGTAAAGCATAAAGGGTGTGTACACTCCTATAGCATGGTGTTAAATAGGATCAATGAGGAGCTGGTAGGTCCTGCTGACTGTACAGTAAAGAGTTGACAGTTTCCTATCAGGGAGTAAACTCATAAAGTATCTAGCTTATTTCCATTCTCTTAAATTCATCTTAAAAAGGATAAAGAAAATTTAATGCAACTCAAAATCAGGCTTTTGCACTTTCCATCTCTGGTTCTCCAAAAATAGCCAGAAGAATTCTTTAATGTTCAGTTTTCAACAATACTATAGTACTTTAATATATTTCAGCATTTCATTTAGCTTCAGGTGTCTAATGTCACAAATTTTAAGAGCACAGAATAAATTTCACTGATGTTTTTGAGGGAGATGGTGAAAGAAGTATGTGATACTGTGAAATTCCTCTATGACATGCTGCCACAACTTGTATACATCTGAGTGGGTGTGCAAGGAAGCTGGTGTTTCCATTAGAAAGTTCCTGCAAAAGAAGTTTGAAGTCCACACTTTCCATTTTGGAAAAAGCTCTTAAAGGAGTGGGGACAGAAGGTAAAGTCCTAGAATTAGAAACTTACTAAGTGTTTATGGGCTGTGAAAATTACATTTCTCTTCCCCAAGTTTTGAAAACCAAGCTACTATATGAATGCTTCTGAGAGGATTGCTCTGCCCAAATCACTGGCAGAGTTATCCGCTGCCTTGCTTAATACAAGGCTACTTTTCCAGGGTAAGAACATTTTCAGCTTTAAATGCCAGTTATGCTCATAAGCTGCTCTGATGGATAGGAGTTGTACTGCATATAAACAAAGACCCTCACTTTGAAGGGCCTGTGTCATAGGAGCCATATGTGTGATTTATGTGCATATTTCTAGTTTTTGCATCGTGTGTGATGATGATGAATATTGATTGTTTTCCATAGTTGCTGGTCCAGTCACAGTGATGCTTAAATGCATTTACAAAATAAAGTGGAGGAAAAAATAAGCATTACTGCCTGGGGCCTCCCCTTGAGCACCAGTAAGCCCTGCTCTTCCAAATCTGAATCAAAAGTTTCAGCTGTTGCATTTTGAAAGGCAGCACTTGAGTAATACTTGATCTTGTTCATAATTTAGTTGGATCAGTTTAAAACATACTCTCTTGATAAAGGCTTAGTTGTTTATAAAGCTCAAAACCTTGTTTGGATAACTATTTGGAGAACTAAAATGGGGGACCTGGTTGGTAAGCATTTGCCTAAGGCTTTAGTATCATTGACTTCAAAAGAAATCAACAATAGAAACAATTTAGGCTGGTTTTGGCAGATGGGGCTTTTTGTTTCAGGCTGGAGGGATGATCTTGGGAATAGAGACTGAATACTTTGACTAGCATTGTTGTAAATATTAGTCTCCCTTGCAGTAATTCTCTGTACTAAACAAATAACCAAAACTGTTTTAAAAGTTTGTTCTTACATGTGAGGAGCTGTTAAAATGAATAGACACCCTCTTACCTTGTCCTCAGACAGTTTCTCTGAAATAAAATAACTTTGTGTGTTGTCTTTTCACATTTAGGCTCTGCTTGTGGCACACAGCCACAAGTGCATGTTGCTGCGTGCTGCAGCATGTCATATCATGGCTTCTTAAGCCAGATGAGTTTCACAAGTTAATTATGCTTAAAATTAACAAATGCTATAACTTTGAAATTTGTCTTGAGTGATTGGTTTTGTTATTCTAGGGCTTAATAACCCTCACCAGGTAATTCTTCACCAAGTATTGTCTTCATTTGAAATGCCCATCAAGTTGTTTCCCTTGGTAATTCCTCACTGGAAGAAAACTTCTTCTTTCTCTGCCATAAGAAGGAAGTGGCTATGGCATGTGAGTGATGTCAGAACTTCTGGATAATGTTTGGACTAAGCAAAAAAGCAAACAGCATCAGGGAAGGATTAGATGAAACTCTTCACTAGACTCTCAGGAAAGCTTATGTGGATGTATGTAACATTTCTTTAGCTGAGCCATTGATTTTTTTTTTTTAAAGTCGTTTTTCAAGTCCCAATAATTTCAATAGGATCAGAGCTGGATTACTAATAAGGGCTCTTGAGAAGAGCCTATTTCTGAGTGTTTCAAAATACTTGTATTCTCTCTCTGGTATTCTATTCATACTACTATGGTACAAAAAGTGAGAAATATAAGGAAGCAATGTGAGTGGCTTTTGGTTATTTGAACACAGTGCCCTGGATCTGTGGATTCACCTCAGAGAGAGGAGGTGGAGACTACAGATGGCAAGGTTTCCAAATCTTACTCAGGGACAACTAAGGTTCAAAAGCCTTTTGCCTTAAACATTGAAGCTTCATCCAGTGGCTATAAAAGAACATCCATCTATATACAGAAATAAATGATGGGAATATCAGTTTAATGCCCAGGGATGAATGGAAATAACGCAGATAGGAGGGTGCATATATTTGTTTAGCTGATTTCATGTGAAATGTAGTTCATATGTAATGGCAGCAACAACAAAAATGTGATTCCACGTAAATTTATTTTGATTGTAATAGCAGCAACAAAAAAATGTGTCCTTACAAACTTGGAGCATGTAAGCACAGTTGCTATTTTAAATGGACTGAATTAGTCGCTCCCAACCACCCACAGCAATGGATTTCTGTGTGTTGCATTTTTGGAGCACCTTTTAGGTTCCTTACTCCTGGCTGCTGTGGCTCAGAAACATTGAGGAGTGAAAAGTATAAATGTGGCTTCCACTGAGAAGAGCAGGTGCAAGATCATATACAAAGGATTTGTATTATTTAATGAGAGCACCTCTTCTTGAAGAATTGGAATGCAGACTCTTTGAACCATATCCAATCAAACATTTGGAAACAGATGCCTTCAACTGTTGTTTCCTCTCTTTCCTTCAAGTAGATAAAATTGCAAACATTAGAACTAGCTAGTAGAGGTTAATACTGTATGATAACTTTTTAGTTTGAAAAAGGAACAAAAAAAATAAATAAACAAACCCCGCACATCCAAACTGTAGTAGTCAAATCTGTTTTCATGTCCATGTACATTTGTAGAATTTTTCATCATAAATGGAATGTATACCATGCAGAAGTCAGTAGCACAGTACATGTAAAACCCTGTACTGTAAAATATAATGTACTGTAAATGTAAAACACTGTACTGTTTTCATGGATGTCTTTCAGTCCCGTGGTAGATGTTTTCTTTCTTCCTTTTCTACATGGGAGTTATCACTCATGATTTGTGGAGACCTATTAACTTCAGTGTTTGACTATTCCAGAAGGTCTGACTAATAGAGATGACAAAATTTTGTCTGCAGACAGTTACAGAAAAAAGAGTTCAGGCCAACATGGAAATCAAACTTTGGGTGTCGACACCAGTATTCTTCTAAATAGTGTAAACAACCAGACAGATTATTCTTAGCAATGATTTACAAACCCACCAGAGATTTGATTGCATTCAGATTATAATGCAACATTTCCCTCTGAGCTGCAAAGTCAGTTATTTTGTCAGTAGAGGTTGTTAGATTGCCACTGTTTTATTTTTTTCCTGCTATTTTGTGCCCGTGTGTTGTGTCACCTTAATGTTTTTGGCTGCTTAACAGTCTCACAGTAACTAAAGCAAAATCAAAGTAAACATGTGAAGAACAGCTAAGAGATTGCTAAACTCGTGTAGAGATTTGGTAAATTCCTCCAAATGAAAGAAAGCATTTCTTCTGTGCCTGGCAAATTCTTTTACTGGAATCTTTCCTCTTATGTTATCAGACTGATTTAACTGTTTATTTATTTAATTATTTACTTCTTTTTTTTTCCCTGCAGATGTACTGGCTCCAGGCATTGGTGACTAACCCGAGTTATATTTGTGGAGTTGATGGTTGTATTGTATTGATTGTGCTATTCCTAAATATAGCAAAGTCACTTTTAGACTGTTCTCTCCCTCTTGTTTTGCAGCCATTCAGAGATACATGTTCATCTGTTAGCACCACTGTCCTGCAAGTTCAATACCTTAGCATCTAAGTTTTGAGCAAAAGCTTTGTGATCTTGACATCTGCGAAAAGCAGTAGTGGAAAAAATACCTTTATGCTGTACTTGACTATGAGAAATTTGTAATGATATTTTTCAATAGCTCTTAACTGTGAGAGTAGATTTTGGGCCATTTAAAAAATCCCTAAACATTCCCCTATTTCATTGTGCAATTAGCAAGACCGACATATTATTTGACAAAAGCCATTTTTAATTTCCTGAAAAGTTACTGCTATATGGTCTTAAAGGGTGCTTTGTGTTAGAATAAATCCTGCTCAGGTCCAGAATGGTTACAGTAGGTTTTCTATAGCTTTTAAGTTCTATAAACCTTCCTGTAAGTTGTGAAACTGTAAACCTTATTGTTGTAGTCTTGCAAGGACAAGACAGTGGGGCTATTCCTATGGTTCATTGTGAGAAGAACTGCATTCTTGGCTATGAATGTGCTGTTGAAAGTCTTGTTCTGGAGGCATCTCAATGTTCAGGCTCAGCCAGGTGAAAAGGAGACTTTCTCAGGTGAAACAGGAAGGCGGATGAGACTGAAGTTCCACATAGGACAAGGCTGGACACATAGCATGAGTGTGTTATAACCCATGTCTAGATAAAGCGCTCCTCTTAGATGAGAGACTCTGTATTTTTATTTACCAGATGCTACAGGCTGAGGTGATGGAAAATGAAGGGGAATTCCTGGCTCTGGGCTGAAGTATTTGTGTGGGCTTGTGTAATAGAGACGCAGAATTAAGAATAGTAACTGAACTAGCCTGATCCTGACCAGACACCAGCTTTAAAACTACTTGGTCTCTGGCTAGAAAGGAATATTTGTGAGAATAGTTGCAATTTGGCACTGAGTTGCAGTGTATTCGTGAGCACAGATGCAAAACTAGAAGAGCATCATGTAATTCCAATGGAAAACGCCCAACCACTAACATTTCAGAAGCAGCAGCAGCTTTTGGTTACATAGTGCTGGATTCTGGATGCATTCACGTGCCTCAGCTCTGGAGTTGTTCTCCATGGGCTCTGCAGAGGTGCCCCACTGCTGGTGTGTGGCCTGTGGTGGCCAAGTGGGACACTGCTGCAGCAGAGCAAAGTGGAACACCTGATACAAGCTCTTTGCATGCTATTTCTGTTTGGTAAACTGAATGTAAAGCACTAGAGGAAGTAGTAAAGACAATAATTTATAATCTCTTAAATTCATGACGTAATCAGGACTCTTGCAAGAACAGATTTTGTAACCATCTTTCCTGTTTTATTAGTATTATCTTGTTTTGCAAAACTCTTCCTATTATCAGATCACTTTGGTAGGTGTGTTTATTCTTAGGGGCTGGGACTTCTCTTTCATCCACAAATTGAACTGTTAATGTCTGGTATATTTACGTTACACCCATTTGCCATTTTTGAGTTCTTAAAGGATTGCAGTCTGCAGTTCAACATTTTTCACTGACCATATACTGTTAGAACTTTCTTGGGTCTGATTTATACGACCTTTCAAAGGAACAGCCAGCTTAGCTCAGTTAGTTAGAGCTTGGTGCTAATAACACCAAGGTTATGGATTTAATTCCTGTATGGGCTGTTCACTTCAGAGTTAGACTTCATGATCCTTGTGGGTGTCTTTCAACTCAGAATATCCTGTAATTTGTGAATCTGTATGGTGTATTTCCTCTAAAAAGGCTTAATTCCATAACCTTTTCTAGTCCTTTCTTCATCCTGCTGAAACTGACTGGTAAAAATCCTTTCATACAATCTGTATGTTGACTGCTTACACATAAATGTGCATTTCACAAAGCAGTTAGTTGTTAGCCTGCCGTATGTCTAACATACTGATAAAGGATTTAAGCAGGACTGAAATCAAGCTAACAAGGGCTTAAATCATGCAGCTAAAGATATGAATGCAAATTTGTCAAGTTTTGCAGCCCTAATATCTAAATAGTCCTTTAAAAAAAATTGTGACTTTGTTCCCAATATTTTCTTAGGGAGGTTTTTTTGTTTCTGTTTCTTTAACAAAGGTGAAAAAGGTGCTTGGCTGAATTTTTTCCCCTCATCTTAGAAGGTAATACATCCAGAAGTACAAATGTGTACTTCTAACAACTTGTTTTCAAAAATGTAGCATTTAAAATAAAATTCTTTGTGCTCCAGAACATTTTGTAGGCACCCAGAAAAAAATGCTACTGTAACTTCAGAAACTTCTTACTTGAACTGAGCTGTGACTGGTCTTAAACTGTATTTAGTAGATACTTCGAAATTAAAATACTGCTTGCACAAGCTGGTCAGAACATCGAGCCATGAAACAGATTTTTATTCCATGCCTTCTTCTTGCATGCTGACACAGTAGCAAGAAATGTTTCCAGGTGTTGGTACATGTGTATATGCACATAGTAATATCCATGATCAATCACTAGACTACAGCTCATTTTCTTACACCTAATTATTTTCTGAAGAAAAGTGAGTATGTATATGACATGTTCAATTTCAAACTTGGTTTAACCAGTTAGAGAGCTTGACAGTCCTTTATTATTTCTCTCTGTAGTGGAGCTGTAATACCTGAAGCATAATTCAGATATATAGTGGGAAGCTTTCTTCCTCCTAAAGGCAAGTAACAGAGGAGAGGTTGAGGTGCAACTTACGAAACAAACAGTGCAATACAACAAGAGGTGAAGAGGAGATGGCAACAGAGTATATACGTTCAGGGTATATGCAGGCAACTCTTTAGAGCTGCATGGATCTTCTTCAAATGGCTGTACGACTTTTTTTTTTTTTTAAATCTGGCAACCTCTTCCTCAACTGAGTGATGCTTCCTGCCTCCCTTTCTTGGTAAGGAGCCTGCGTGTTCTGCCAGAAAGCAGCTGTCACTTGACACAATCTGTTCTGTGCTCCAGCGTAGGCTGGCTGCTCAAAGGGGAGCTCTGTTGATTCTTACACATTAGGAGATTAGAGAGTGACTTCAACCTCCCTTGGTTATTAGGGCTTAAAGACCAGCTGCAGAGTAAAATATTTGGAGCCTGTTTCACTAGCTTTCTGCAGTGAAGTGTGTCAGGGTTATGTGTTGAAGGAGAGAGTGGTGTGCTATTCTGACATCTCTTCTGACATCTACAGATGCTTTAAGTGTATAATGGTAGATGTGGAAAATGGAAAGCTGGGGCAGGAAAGTATGAGATTAAAAGTTTATGAAGTGAGATTTTTGGTTTTGTTTTTTGCAGAGTTTTAATAGGTAATGTCCATGTTTTAAAATTTATATGTATATATCTATTATATATTTATATGCATATACATATGTACATACGTATATGTATATATATACATATATATATGTGTCTGTATATATATATCTGTAATATATCTATCTACATATATGCTTGTACATATCCAGATATACACACACACGTCTGTCTATCTGAAACTGTGATAACCAATTACTACTGACAGCTTTTTTTAGGGCCTGTTAGCAATTCAGAGTTACTCAGAGTTGCACGATGTTCTTCCTGAAGGCCAAGTTCTTGTTGCAAACAAAAAGAATAATGGGGTAGTAATACCAAGCTTCCTTAACAGCAGTAAGAGAAAGAAAAAAAAATACTTCTGTAAAATAATTAAGCCTGTTTGGAAGGTAATGAGCTCCAGAATCACGTGCCAAGGCCTAGTTGCAAGGAGTTTCTGAGTTACAAGAGACACTTGTATGTGAGAATTCACTTAATTCTCTAGAATAAGCTTTAATTAATAATTGGCAGCACAGGGAATTTTGCCATCTACTGAGTCATCTGAGAGTTCTGTGAAAAATGTCTCCTCAGGACAACTTTGAAAGAGACAGTAGTACCCTACATAAATATCTTACCTAATGCTCTGTTTCTGTGATTACTGTCCAGGTAGTCAGATATGAAAGTTACACCTTTTGGGGTATATTAATTACATTTAATTGAAAAACAGTGTAGCTGAAGGATATAAGAAGAATTGATTACCCTTTGGCATTTTTCATATTCCTAAATCTGATTTAAGAAAAAAAATATTTTTGTGTAATTTTAAGGCATCCTTACACTTGCAGTGTATACAGTTTTAAATTTAGGAGAATTTCTGCTAAGAACATCTTTTTTTTAATTCTTAACATTTATGCTTCCCTGCAAAGACAGCATAATTAAAGCCTATTAGCTAAATTAAAGTGGTTTGAGAAGGCAATGTGAAAAATCAGACTTCAGTGTATATTTAGAGTTCTCCAGTGGTCTTATAGGAAAGCAGATTGTATACAATTTGACCCATTTATTTTACTAGAAAAGCAGTTGTAGACAACACAGGAATGACTTCCATCTTGGAAAATGATGAAAAATGTTTCAAAGAATGCGAACGGCTCAACAAAAAAAGTTGTCTATTTAAATTCAACCTCATGTTTAAATGACAAACTGTGACATTTCTTGATTTCTTAAATAAGTGGTTATTTTCTCCTTCAGTTTGTGAAGTTGAGATTTGTCACAATAATTCAGAAAATTAATGAGTTCCACAGACATTGTCCATGACCGTTTCAGCTGTTCAGCATTGTTACAGATCATGAGATTGAATCCTTCTCGCCTCTCTCCCACCCCTTCCCTCTCTTCTGTCTGTAAAGACTGTTTTGTTTGTGTAGTTCCTTGGAACAAAATCCACTGACAGCAGTCTGTGCAATAGATTTATTAAGCAAATACAGTAGCTCCTTCTGTAACTTCCTTTCCTATATCATGCCTGTGACCCCTGGAGTTTTTCCAAGATAATGTCAGTCTTCTGCTTCATAGCTGGATACATTAATTATGCTTATGTGGAACTGAGTGTCTTAGAGTTCATTCATTCAGTCATTGCTGCTCTTCACAAATCTTGCCAAGTTAACTGGTTCCTTAGAGGTGTTTGGTTCCTGCTGAAGGCCTTTAGGTTATTCTCTGTGGGACCACCTACTAGCTGGTCATTGGTGAACTAGCAAAGTGGTGGTGATGCTGTGCTGCTCCTTGTTTACAGCTTTTACCTAACAGCTTAAAAGTTAAAAACCAGGACTACCCTCGAGGCTCTTTTAATAATGCTGCAAATTAATGCAGGCTTGTGTAGTTGGAGACAGTCATTGTAACTTCACTGAAGAGTTTGGACCTCTTACCTGATGTTGAAGTTGTTCGGGGTTCTCTTTTTAATGTAATGTCTTTGACCCCTTTGAATTTTTTTTTCTGTAAAGATCCTGATATTTCTATGGCCAGTATAAGCTGAATAACAATAACAGCAAAAAATAATTCCTTGCTTTTCACAATTGCATAAATATAGTCAATAAAACATTAAAAGTCATTACTGCAGGGATAACAAACCTGGAAGTCTTCTCTCAAAAGTCTCTTGTGTATGAACTGTGTGTATTCTTAGCCTAACTTTCCTAAGCCTCTGCAGGAAAATATAAGGCAAGTGGTAGAATATCAAACACAAAGCAAAAATTAAGGGTCATGCCTCACTGATTAAACACACCTGAAAAATGTGCTTTCTCTTATAAGTAATGTGATGACCATCCATTATTTGCCAAGCCAAGTAAAAGACAAATGTGTGGTGTTTCTCACCATGTTCTGCTGTGGTAGGTGTGAGCTACTTGTGCTGCACAGACCTGGAAATCTTCTGCAAAGGTGTTCACTGGGTACATTTTTACTTAAGTGCTGTATCAAAGTAAGAACCTGAATGAAAACAGAGTGGAAATAGGGATGGAGCAAGCTGGCAATACTGAATGATGACATCTTTCATGATGTCATGTGATGGTAGGAACAGGAAGCATAGCAGAGTAGGAGGACAGAACTGAGCTTTGGTTACTGAATATGATGATTGCTGTCCATTCTCTGCTAGTCTAATTCTTCCCTAGTGGATGAGTAGGATGTGCAGCTTGCTGCTCTGTAGGTTATTTTATATATAAGAACTGTATTTCTTTGCAGGCTGTTGTGTGCTTACATCAATCAAAGGACAAGCTGGTCTAACTTAGATGATGAAACTTCTGTTTGTGAGGACTGTTGATTGCATATTGACTCAGTTATGCCTAGCTGATTGTGATGGCACTGTACCTTGTTAAATTAAATTAATTTGCATATTACCTCTGGAGTAATCAAGAATAACTATAACTACCAAATGCTTGATTTCATCACATCATTACTCTGAAGCATAAACTTTCAGTAGTGGCAAGAATGGAGAAGAATAGATTTCCTAGTGCAATTTTCCTGGAAACTTGATTTGAAGTTTTTGGTTAAGATGGTATTTAGGGCTAATGGATTTGCACCATTATTTTAAAAGTAGTAGATGACAAATCAGAGTCTGTGGTGGGTGTTGATTGCTACCAGTAAAAGAATTGTTGAGGGCCTGCCAAAACATTCAGTTATCTGGCTTTTTCCAGGTGTGTTTTTGTTTGTGAATGCTCTTACCCTACTAAATGCTTCCTAAGGGTTTTCCTGGAGATTCAGATGTTGTCTGTAATCTTATAAAGCAGTTTATAAACACATTTAATTAAAATCTATATAGGGTCTTAAGGTTTATGAGTAATTATGGCTGTCCTGCAACAAATGAAGAAGCTGCCTGACAATTTTGTATGGGCGAATAAATGTAAGTAGACTGATGAAAGCATCCAACTAAAGCTTAAACTCTCTGCTTGTCCTCTGTCTGAATTGAAACTAGAAGCTCATGATTTATATGTGGTGCATCAGTTCACATTCAGAGGCTGTAAATCCTGCACAGATGAGCCAAAACTGGAGAATACTCCCCACAGTGTGTATTAAAATTAGCTTTTGATGGGTGGCTACTCTGTCCGTGGGAGAGTTGAGGTGGTTTTGACCTTCTGTGATCAGAGCAGAAACTCAGCCCTAGGCACAGGTCTGAGACTTACAAATGGTGACAGATTACTAGTACTTGGCCTGGTTGTAGATGGGGAGGGAGTTCAGGATTAAAATCCTACTGGAGTGACTCTTGCTTGGTAGCAGTGGTAGAGACCCTACTTGGAGCTACAACTGCCAGCCACCTCTTCCAAAGGGGCTTGAGAAGCCAGCCTGGCTCTGCAGGGAGCGTGCTGTCTTCTCTGGGACATGGATGGGTTACTTTGGAGAAGCTGAAGGCCTACACTTTTATAATCTGGGTGCAAAAACCTGAGCCACGTTTCTGCTGAGGCTGTTGGAGAGCTACATCATGGAATCATAGAAGGGGCCTTAAAGATCCTATAGCTCCAGCCCTGCTGCCATGAGTAGGGACATCTTTCACTAGACCAGAGCCCCATCCAGCCTAGCCTTTAACACTTCCAGGATTCTCTGGGCAACCTGTTCCAGTATTTCACCACCCTCACAGGAACAAATTTCTTCATAAAATCTAATCTAAACTTCTCTCTTTCAATTTAAAGCCATTCCTCCTTATTCTGTCACTACATGCCCTGGTAAAAAGCCACTCTCCAGCTCTCTTGCAGACCCCCTTCAGGTACTGGAAGGCTGCTCTAAGGTCTGCCCAGAGTCTTCTCTTCTCCAGGCTGAACTGCTCCAGCTCTCTCAGCCTGTGCTACAGCCCTCTGATCATCTTTGTGGCCTCCTCTGAAATTGTTCCAGCACAGTCCTCCTTTGCTACTTGCAGCAAGACCACTGCAAAATCCCTCTTTGTCTGTGTCCATAATGATGCAATCAGTGGTACTTGATTACACTGGCAATTTTGGAGGACTACAGAGCTGTTACTGTGATGGTCTGTGGTTGATCAGAAACCTGAACTTAACAGCCATGGGGACTTTCCAGTCCCACATTTCTAGCAAGATTCTACATCTTGCTAGAGCCAAAATGCCAGCTGATATTTGAGGTAGAAGGCCTTTGGCAAGCAGTCTGAGCAATTTCTGGCTTTTCCCCATAAATCAAATAACTGACAGCTTTTTTGGGTGGCTCTCTAATCTCTGACTTGAAATCTTAGCTAAAGTTTTAAAACCTGGATACCCTGGAATGTCGGATTTCTTTCTCTATGGAAGAAGTGAAGAGGAAGGAAGGGAAAATGCAGGCAGAGAGGGGCAGTAGCTGTAGTGTTTGTAGGTATGTTGTCTCACTGTGACAACAAGTTATATAGAGAGAGGCATAATATTTTTGTTAGACCAGCTGGAATTTCACAAGATGCATTTGGAAAAGGCAGGCAGACTTTCTGGGCACATGGCTCTTAGGGAAGAACAGCTATTTTTGCACTGCATGGGAGGGATGAGACACATGGAGTCCTTGGCGGGAAGAATAAATGGAGGATTTGAGTATTGAAGTGGGAGCGCAAAACAGTTTGACGTAGAGCAGAAGGTGTTCCCAGCCTCTAATCTCATCTTTACAGGGTGAGATTTTACACTTACTTTTCTCTGTGACTAGGCATTGTTATTACTAGCAGATAGCAGTGTGGAAGGCCCCCAGTTTAGTACTCTGTGGGCACCAAGTTGTTTTTTATGCGCAGAGTGGTTTGGCTTGGAAGGGACTTTAAAGACAATCCAGTTCCAACTCTCCTGCCATGGGCAGGGACACCTTCCACTAGACCAGGTTGCTCAAAGCCTGGATGGAAAGTGGTGCATTCAGCTGAGACTAGTTCTGATTCTTGGTTCTTTGGCATCTGGGAAATTTGCATTCTGTGGGAAGGTACAAATGAGGAGAGGAGGCTTTCTTGTTACACAGGGTGAAGAAAAATAGCTGTGTTGGAGACCTTCTCACAAGCAGCCAGCAGTGCTTACCTGAACATGAGTCATCTCCAATATCTGGTCTAGCTGAGTGGAAAGACAGACTTCTTGTGTTGCAGGGGAGCCTGATGACTGCCTGGTTTTTGAGGCATGGAAGAGAGATGCTGACTGCACTTCCAAATCTAAGAAGTGAATCATGGTAAAGGATGTTGTAGTGGAAAAATCCAGTGAAGATTTCTTAGAAATCATTCTTTTTTGGTTTATACAGTTAAAATAGATTTTTTTTTTAAATGAAGGGATTCTAATAATATTTTAAAAAGTGAACAAAAAAGCCAAACAAACCCTGACTAATGTATTTCTGTGCTGTAATATGTCACTAACTGCATGTGCCTTCCTATACTCTAATCTCAACCAGTTCTCCTTCAGAAGACTGAAGATGGTTGCTTACTGTGTAGTTTTAGACTTACTTGATTAAGAATGGATTGAAGGGAACTTCTCTAAGTCCTCCTCAAAAGCATTCATTTACCAGCTACCAATATAAGAAGGGTTCAGAGAGTGAGCTAGGTGAATGTTGTTTTATACGGCATGTGTTCACCATCTGTGATTAATCTGGATTAAAGAGGTCACACATGTAAGATTTTAATCTAGGCACTTTAACCATGTGAAAAAACCCTACTGGTGTTTTCTAACAGGACAGAACTCAGAGTGATTTTAAGAAAATTTTGATTCTCTAAATAACAGCTAGCACCATTTTGCTTCCCCTACATCCTAAATATTGTCACTATTATAGAGTCACTATAAGCATTGTGTGGGAGGCATGTAACAGAAGATAAGTGTGTTAAGATGTCTTACAGGCATATAGAGTTCTAGATTTGTTTCATTAGTCTTTTTTGGGAGTAGTAGGCTTAGTAGTATTTAAGCAAACAGCATCCTTAAAACTCAGATGAGCCAAGGAGTTCTAAAAGATGCTTGTTGTTGATTGTTAGGGGGTAGAGGGATCTAATAACTTGATATAAAATAATATCTGCTGGACATCTAGAAATATTTCTAGAACTCAGAACACTTTCCTATGCTGTTTCCAGACAAGGCTGTTGTGGAAATTTATATAGTGTTTATCTGGGTAAAAATAACACCGCTTCCATAAAAGACTTTGAAATGTTGGCTGTGGTTAAGTCAGTTTCACCCTACAGCTGGAAATGGGTTCACATCAGGAAAACTAGAAAAGTTATGTTTTAATAGAAAACTGTTTAGTAAAATGTGAAAAGTAAAGTTGTAGAAAAGGCTGAACTGTGTTCATTGACAGAAAATACAATTCATATCTGTTGGTCTCATGTAAGTCAGTAGAATCTTTCATTATAAACGAGCATGGTTTTCATAATATTTACTACAGTTTTAAAGTACTTCCCTTTCCTGTCAGATTTGAGTGTTGCACAATGCTGTATTTGGACAGATTCAATAAAATCTACCTTAATTAACAATTCAGAAATGAGCCAGGCAGAACTGTTTCTTAAACTATGTTCCCTTCTAGAACCAGGAGGACTTGCACTGTGTAGCTGCTAATGCTTGAAAGCAGCCTTGAAATTCAGGCTGGTATAAGGATGGCCTCTGCACTCCATGTACAGAGGAGAGGAGCTGGCTCACTTAAACTGCTTCATGCTACTCTGGTTTACAACAGTTGAAAGAAGAATCCAGGGATTTTTATTTCTTTCTGGGAAGAAGGCTATTTCTAGGCCTGTAGCAGCTTCTAGAACTTGCATGGGTATATGAGGCAAGGAAAATATTAATAATTACTTGGAAGATGTCACATTTTGTAGTTCTTAATTTTATGGCTCATTTCTGCCTTTTATGGTATTACTTCAGCAGTTATTTCTGTAAATTCTTACGTGTTCTTAAGGCTTCTTGTGACTACTTTCCTTCGGAGGGAAAAAAAATAGAACATGTTTGCCTGACACATTTCAAAAGGAGAAACACATTTCAACAGAAGCTTCTTTGGGATTTTTTGTTTGTTTCTTGGATTAATTAGCTATGAGGAATTCAAAGCCCATGTCAAAACTTTAGGAGCATCTTAACAACACCTTACTAGGTGATGAACAAAGACATACATTTAATTACATCAAGCAACAGATTGTGTCTGTCACTATCTGTCTGTCCAACAGCATTTAGAAAAAAATAGGAATATTTTTTATCAAAATGAAGGCTATTACAGTTCCTTCATAGTGTTTTTTCATCTCTTTCATGAGGAGCTGTTGAGACTTAAGACACGCTTACGCTTACATATGCATGATATATCTCCTACCCAATGCTTCATGTACTTAAAATGCCTCTTTTGACTCTTCCTCAACTCATTGGCCATTTCACTGCTCTTGTACACCAGCATCCCTTCTGGAAAACTATTGTGAAACTGTTGTGATGTTTAATACAAACATCATCTATTCTGTGAAGTTACAATGCAGTACAGTTTGTAGTGCATGTTATTTACACACATTTCTAAAACGTGGGGAGTGTATCTGAGATGACAGCAGTTGTTACATGTAAGGAGCACAAGCTCTCTGAACTCAGGAATGCTTTAGAGAATAGGAGCCTGAGTGCTTCCTTGCTGGGTTTTTATAGTCTGATTCAGTGTTACTAAAAAGACAGAAATCTCTGTGTCCTACTGAGCACTTTGCTTGTTTACCTCAGTGATCATTGCTGGTGCCTCCTTTTTCTCGCTGTGGGTCAGTTCCCCAATATATTCTACCTCACTGAGAACATATTATTTGCCCTAAAGAAGAGGGCAAATAAAGAACATGTTTCTTTTGCTGTTCCATGTGACACTTGAGTTGTTTTTTTTAAAATACTGTGTTTGCCATCAGCAGCTCTTTTACCCTGGTCTTTCTTTGTTGTTTATTTTATTGATAGATTTTCTTTCTCCTGAATAAATAGCAGATATTGTTCGTACAGACATGCATGGTATGTTGGAGGGTGGTTGGGGGCAAGCAAAATGAAATGTCCTTTCACCCATACAGACAATTGAGGTTCAAGCAAGAAGTGTTTATGGTCTGCATCAACTGCTCTGCTCTGCTTTTTTATTATTTATTAAGAAGGTGGTCTTTTGATATGTCTGAAAATCAACCATCCAAGCTCCTGATTGTTCCAGTTTTAGAATTCTTGACAGCTGAAATGGAATCCGCTTTAGAACAAGAGCATGAATAAAGGTTAAAGGCAGGCATCAAGCACATTGCTGGCAGCAGACATCAAAGATTTTATTTTCAGCTGGATATTTAGAGATGGAAAACAAATTTAGTAATAGTTTACTTCTGTTTAAAAATCTGAACATGAGTCAACTGTGTCATGCTGTTGCCTCAAGGAAAGAGGAGGGGTGAAGTGTCTGAGATGGAACTTAGTCTGTGGGATGATATGTTCATGGGTTCTGCCCTCTCAGCTGTTGGTAAGGCGGGAGCTGAGCAGCATGTTCACTTCTGACACTGAATATCAAGAAAAGTGCAGGCAACTGGAAATTCAGATGACAGCAGCAAGAATAATCAAGAGCTGGAAAATACAATCTCTGAAGGGAAGAGTCCTAGCAAGGGAGATTTAAATGAGTTATTCCGAGTAACCCAAAGAACTTTTCGACAGGTGAGGATGCTACACAGTGGCTTAAAGTGCCTTGACAGTTTGAGACATCTCCTATGTTAGAAGCTTTAAAAACAGGTCAGATATTTGCCAGAATTGGTTTAGAGATAAGTTCTGCATTGGAAGTGAGAGAAGGGAGGGAAGATAGAACCTTTGGACATCTGCTCTTGTTTCCTGTGATTTAAGGACTGAGCCATTCTAAAGCTCCATTCATAGCCCTTCTTTCTCAAATGTGTGTGTGTATTAGCATTTTTATTAATTAATTAAATGTCTGGGAAACAAAAGATCAGGTAGGGGTAGAAAATTAATTTAGGTTAAATATTATTCTACATTAAAACAGTATTTATTTCATTTCATAGACAGATGCAAAAATTATATATGTATTAACAAAGGCATGTAAGTTACATTTACAGGACCAGGAAATGCCATTTTAAGAAGCATCATTTCTGAAAAGGTCTTGATTATCCACTGTGAGATTTTTTTATCTGATTTCTGTGATAAATGGGCCTTATGGTAACCAGTGGGTTGAGAAAACAGAGGCATATACAGATCTCTCTTTGGGACTGATATGACTGCAGTCAGAATACAATTTATGTCTAGTTTTCACAGTGGAGCAGATACTAGGGGAAAAGCAGGGTTCCTAGAAGAGGCATGTTAACATGATGGGCTGGACAGTAATATCACTTGTGAACTCTGGGGGCTTGGAAGGAAAGTTTTATTCAGCAGTAGTCTTGAAGAGCTTTCCCTTATCGAAGCAGTGAAATTAAGCCACGTAACGTTAAAGCTAGAAGAGCCTGCCAGGCCAATTCACATCAGAACTAGAATCAAAAGTAAACAAAATGGTAGCAATCAGCATGAGGACAAAAACATTAATTTGAGGGTAAAACTTCCTTCCCTGGAAACATTTCAATCAAGATTGACAGGGGAATTTTTTTCTTCCCTTTTGGAAAAAGCAAAAACCATAAGCTTTAACTCAAAAGAAATAATTCATTGCAATCCTCTGGCTTGTTCTATCAAAGAGATAAAGGCTTAGATGATTACATTGGCTCCTTCTGGCTTCATAATTTATTTTGCAAATTGAAGGAGAGGGGGAGGATTAAATGGGAGATTAGCAACTCTGGTGGGAGTGGAAGGAGGGCTTTCCTATGACTGGCATTTTGTAATCTCTCTCTGAAAGTGGTGTTTTCAGTCTTCGTGCCTGTTCTTTTTAGGTCATTAGTATTTCTATCAATTTTCATATCAGAGAAGTATATTTTAGCTTTTCTTCTTCTCATAACAGGGAGGACACTGTTCATTTACCATCAAGGGAATTCCTCTCAATTCTTGATTTTAAGGTTTTTTTTCAGTAATTGTTTCATTTGTTATTTTGTTGGACACCATAGTTACTGTAGTCACATAGTTACTGGCACAAGCTTCTTTCATAGTAAAGAAACTACTATAAAAATATGTCCTAGAAACTGTAAAATCTGACAAAAAGGCAGAACCAAGTAGTTGGTAGTGTGGGTATTGTACATGTTAAATATATAATGAATTTTTGGGGGGAGTAGAAGAGGCTTGGTTTACATTTCCAGTATTTAACCATTTATAGATAATACTATGAAACTATATGTACTTCACGTTGAGAGAAATGGCAATAATGTACTATATGAAGGGAATGTCCAAGAAGGAAGGTTTCTAGCTTCAGAATGATCTTACTGGCAAGCTTATTTAGCTGTGAAGAGCTTTCTGCAAATTTTGATGTATCTGGAATTAGTAATCAGCAGTAAAAAGTCACTGGATAGCTGGGAGCTGTAGCATGTGGTGCTATGAGAAAAGCTGGAGGAAGTTAGGCTTGTTCAGCCTGGAGAAGAGAAACACGGGGGGGTGACAGTGTCCACCAGCCACAGGGAGTTTTGAGAGAAGACAAGTGGAACACTTAGAGATGCATAAGGAAAGAGCAATGTATGCCATGTCCAACAGGGAGACTTAGACTTGGATGTAAGGAAAAGCTTTGTCACCATCATTGTGGTTAAAGCTGGGAAGGGATCACCCAGAGGTGCCGTGAAGTGTCCATCCTTGGACACCTTCTAACCCTGATGGAACTGGGTGCTACGATCCACCTTTCCAGTTAGTCTTGCTTTGAGCAGTTCATGACCTCCAGAGGTCCCTGCCTTATTAAGGACATTACAGATTTGTCTTGTAAGGACAGACATCCCTCCCCTTTATTTCCTGCTTATTACTAAATGCTGAATCTGTAGTACTGAAACCTTACTTTAAAATGGACACTTTTATTCTGATGTTTGTCTTGTTTTATGAGATGCTCTTAAGAGTTGGACAGCAAGATGAGGAAAGGAATGAACCTGTTTTTACCACCTGCAGTACATTGGTGATGTTCCTTTCTGTGGAAAAGGAAGTTTGATGGTCTGCCACAAGGTGTAGTGATAAGGGTTATAGACTTCTAGTTTCTCATGGTTCCCAACCTTCTGAATTACTGCCTGAAATCTGGAGCTGATGTTGAGATTTGCTGTTTTCTCCTTTTCTGCTAGGAGCTGGGGATGTGTGTGGGAGGCTTTTTGTCCCACTCCCTTTTCTTCTTGTATCTCTCCAAAATACTTCTTCCTAAACTTTACAAATGCTGCCAGGAGAAATTTTGGCATGTGCATACCATTTAACTGGTCATTTATTCCTAATTTATGAGAATACACCTTCGAAATTACTAAGAATGTTTTGCTTTGGAGTTGGTTGTAAGGTTTATTTTTGTATCTAATTTGTGACTAAGTGGCTATAGCACTTATTTTAAAATAAGACACCTCTGTGTTTAATTTCTTTTTCAGTTTTGTTGATTTAAAGGAATTTTTCTGCTTAGTTCTTGGTGTTTTCTGGACACTTCTATTAATGTTTGAGCCTAGTAAGGGTAGGTCTTGAGTTCATAGCTGAAGTTCACTTAACAGATGGCCTTCCTTGGCTAACTTGCTTGTTCTCCTCCCCCTCTCTTCCCTTCTCTGGAGAGAGAAGGTCTCTCTGCTCATGGCTGTGAACTTGTGAAAACTGGATTCTACTGGTTTAAGCCATTATGCATCCAAGCTGGGAATACTCATGTTCATCTGGGTAGTTGTGCTGATGTACACAGTTTTCTTTCTTTTTCAACCTCTTTGTTTTCCTGCTTCCACCCACAAAATCTTCCCCACCCCTCCAGGTTGCCTTTTTGGCTACTCAAACATCCACAGTTTTTCACAAAGTGACTGGGTGGTTTTCACAAAGCAGAAACTAAGCTCTGTATTTTAGGATTTAGGGTTTTTTATGAATAAACAACCTTTTGCCTATTTTTCATATTACCTCCTGTAAACTATCTGTATACTCAAATTTTCTTGCCATCAGATGTAATGACCCCGACATCCTTAAGCCTCTAGTCTCCTACTTTATATGTGTGAGTCCAGATTTCCCTCTTAACTGGGGCATAAGCTAGTTCCTTGGAAACTCTTCTTTGTGTTCTGGTGTGTTGGGGCTTCAGGCAGGGATGGAAGGAGAGGGCTTAGCAGTTCTCTGGGATGGATGCCATATAGCTTCCTCTGAATCCTCACCTCAACTGTTTTCCCCTCATTTCTTGGAATAGAATAGATTCACTGTGCTAAATAGGGTAGAGTTTCCTTTTTGTAGCTGAAAGACCATGATTTCTAAGCCTCATAATTTTATAATTTTATGTGAATTTAGTTTCTTGGTAGATACAACCATTAATATCACTGATCTTTCTTTATCTTTTTCCTTTATCATCTTCCACAATTTCTTTGTTGCAGTGCTGATAATGACACTTGCCAAGAGCTTCTAATATAAGACAAGATTAAATACCTCTCAGTGCCGAATTTCATACAAGAGTGAATCCCATGTCTCATAGCTCAGCAAAGGCATCCTTAAAAGGTAGGTTAGTCATACATTCTCCTCAGGGGCAAGTGCATGAAGTGCCAGTACTGTGTTTGGGAGCATTTGGATTCAGAGACCTGAAGCTGACAAGAATGACTTTAAGATGACAAATGAGTAAATGAAGCCTTAGTGTTCTGGAGGAGTTCACAGGACGTTCTTGCTTTAGCATGCTTCAACAACTCTGTGCTCTGTCACACCTGCTTCAAACACCAACGTCCAGCTTTGCACCAAATGGCAAAACTTTGACATCCTGAACTTCCTTACTGAGCAATAAATTCCATCCTGTTTCATGAAGTACAAACAGGACTCTCCTGCTGATCATGTTGAGTTAGGTTTTTTCTTGAAATTAAGGGTGTCTTTCTGTTTATTTTACAATGAGAGCAATGCTGTTTTAGTGAGCCAACTACTTTACCAGCCTGAAGTGCTCTGAACTGTTTAATAGTAACCAAACCATTTTACAAAAAGTGCTATCTCTATGCAGCTTTATCCGGGAAAGCCATGGAAACACATTTATTTTTTTGTTTTTCATATGGAAACAAATGTTCTGTTCTTGTACCATGTGAAACTGGAATAGATTCAGGTTAGGCAATGCATATTCGTTCCTTGAGACTCCTTGACAGCTTTAACTACAGTCATTTCCCTCTCCAGCCCACTCCTTTCACTTCTAACTATGAGAATGGGAATTCCTTCATCTTTTGGGAATTGTGCTCGCATGTCTCTCTTCCTTTATGGATAAAAATCTGTCAAACTTTATCTACATGGAACAGATTTAGCATGTGAATTATGTTCTGTAGTGTTGCAATATAAAAATATCAGCATTCACCAAAAATGCCTTTCAGTGGTAGGCTTTTTTTCTGGATTTTTGTGGGCATTTTTATACTTCTTTTAGTATTCCAAAATTTGTTATGGGAAGTATTAATCTGAGTGAGTCATGGTAGATCAGCAAAGGTTCCTTGGCTGTGATCTAAAATGTCACTGATAAAGCCAAAAACCTTTTCCTTACATAAATGAAGGTATCCACTAGTCTGCAGTGATGCCAATGGATCATGTGCAAGCAGACATATAATAATGCCTTTCCTCTCTGATCTTCACCAAACATCTGATTAGAAATCTGTTCAGGACAATAGCAACTGTCTCTTTTCTTTCGAAAGTTGAGAAATACCCGTAGGGAGCATTTGTTTGAAATACCAGGTGTGAAAAACATTCCATAAAAGTTTTTACTAGCCCTTAAGCTGGGATGTGGCATTACACCCAAAGGAGACTCAAATCAGTTATTTGCTTTATTCATTTCAAAATTGTTCTCCTCTCGCCTATGTACGGTTTGAGGGTTCAAGTGGCAGCCTTAGGAGTTGAGAAGGCTGTATTGTACTGAACAAAATGAGGGCTGTTCTCCAAAACCCTGTTCCCTGCTACACAGGGTCCATCTATACTGCAGGAAAAAAGAATAAGTAACAACAGATTAGTTGTGCAGGGAACCACACAAAACACATTGCCTGTGTGGCAGATTCAGGCCTCTTGTGAGCACTGAATTCATCTGCTGCTGAAAAGGTCTCCCCTCCCCCTAGCTCCTGTGTACCAACACCTTATTTTTTCTTTTCTTTTCTAATGCCTATTACAGAACCTTAATGTGCTGGAGGTGGTTGGATATTTTTCTCATTAAAATTTATGTTGTGAATAGTTACCAGGTCACCAAACTGGCTAAATACAAAGAAGGAGGATTTAGCTGAGCCTGAGCCAAGCATTTACAAATAAATCTCTCGGGGTCTCTTAAACACTGGTGAATCTCAACATCCCTTTGATTTGAAGGCAGGTTAAGGATTACAAATATTTTTTAAATCTATTTTTAGCTTTATTGCCATTACATGAAGGTGAAGGATTCAGTGCTACTTTTTCTCCCTTTCCTACCTCAAGCAGCAGACTGGAATGGTTTATTTGGATAGGCTAAAAGATGTTAAGTGTTTGTGTTCTGTCTGTACCCAGTGCATAAAACAGCGGTCAGTGGTGTGGCCAGGAATACAGGTACAGGGAATTTTGGTATCACAAAATGGGGGAGCCATGGAAAAAAAGGGGTTGCCTGGTAACTTTTTCTCACAAACTGGATGTGGATGAGTAGTGGATGAGTATTATCAACTTTCATGGCTCTTTGTCTTAAGACTGGATATTTGTGCCTGATTCCCACTGAGGAGACTGGTCTCTGTGGAATACTGCAACTACTTGACACATCACTCCTGACTTGCTCTTGTGTCTGGTAGGGAAACATCTCTTGCTTTACTTTGCCATCATCCTCTTAGATACGGGGATTTCAAATAACAATAGAAATCGCCAGGTGGGTTTATATAGGAACAACTAAGTGTTTGGACAGGAGGTGATGGACCTGCCTTGTCCTACTGTATATGTGATTTGCCTTTTCCAAACTTCCAGGAGCTTGTTCTGGCAGTGTGAAACTGCACAGATTCTGTGAAATTCTGTCACAGAAAAGCCCTGCATAATCAGCATCCTTTAGTTCCCCAGCATATTACACCTTTTCCCCCATTCCCCTCTTTGTCATCTGCACCAGTTGTTTGAACCATTTTCCTCTGCCATGTAAATTCAATTCAGTCACAGAGTCAGGAGAGGGTGCAAGAAGGCATGATGATTCTCATTTCTCTGAAAACTTCATCATTTGGTGCTTTATAATTTTTAGAAATAAAATACTGAGATGATACATAAATGTTAATGAGCCTTAGCTGGGCTAAAGGCGTTGAGATTTGCCTGCAAAAGCCATCTGGATATCTGTCAGCACAATGTTTGTTCTTCGTATTATTCTTTCAACCTGCTGTAAACAATTTAAATGGCTTCTGGATTTCCCCTTGATATACAAATGAATCTTCAGTGCTGATCCTCCCTTTGACTCTCTGTATCAGTTCTGATGCCAAGTGCAAACAAAACTCCCTTCTGTGTAATCCTGAACTGTGTGCTCTTGTGGGACTAGTCCTGACAGGGAAAGAAAGGCAGCCCCCAGTTTTTCTCTGCCACCAGCCTTCAGGAGACTCAAGCCAGAAGAGTGCAGAAAGTCAAGGTGGAAACCTGATCCTTGAAACCTGTCTCCAAGGCATCAGCTCTGGCACTCCAGGCAAGGAGAAAAAACAGGGCAGAGCGTGAATTGTAGCTTGCCCCTTCCACAGCTTTGTATAAAGCCTTTGAACCCTTGCCCTAAGGGGAGCCAGGGTGCCCCTGCAAGGCAGGGGGCTTCTAACAATGTGCCCCTTGTGCTGGCTGGCTTCTCCAAATGCTGCAGCATCTTGGATTATCTTGTTAAGTGCTTCATCAGAAGGAGCCTCCTTCAGGTATAAGAGTGGTTTCCTACTCCTGTTGCTGGATAGAAGCTGAAATAAAAGCCGTTTAATCTTTAGAAAACTATCAACCCTGAAAAAGTTGGGCTATTATTTTAAGTGATGTAATGAGCAAACACTGCTTGGAAATCATTAAAAGAACATAGTCACAGCTCCAGACCCTGCTGCCCAGTGTGTATTGATGAAACTTTTTCCTGAACCAAGAGGATGCAGGTTAATTTTTTCTGCTAAATTGGCAGCTGCGGGGGCAAGATATCTTGCTGCTGCTGCGTATTGCATTTCCATCACAGGAAATTTGTTGTCAAATGCAGGCTATTAGTGTAAGTGTGGGTGAATGGTGTGAGTGAACATTCATAATGATTTCTTCATAGAGGTTTGAAATTAGAATTGGCAGATTTAATTTTTAGCTGTACCATATTTTTCATGGGAATTCTGAACTGTTCACACTTTTGTAGAACTCTGAGTTCAGTCTGAAGATAGGCTTTTGTTTTAGTTTTGGGGTTTTTTTCTTAATTGAAAAGCTTGTCATATCTGCAATGGAAATAGAAAATTGTACCCTACAATAACTAGTGATTTAAAACTTTTGCGAATAACATATAAACTGTGTATACTCACGCATTTCCTGTCCTTCTGGATGTGGAGCAATGACTTGAAATTTGCTTTCCATGTTCACAGTTCCTTGATCATAAAAGGTGTATAGTCAGCTACCCTGCCCCCAGGATTGTATCTGGAGCAGGTTTTGTTGTTGTTGTTTTTTGGTTTTTTGGGTTTTGTTTTGTTTGTTTGTTTTTTGGGGGGGGGGGGTTGTTATTTATTTATTTATTTATTCTTAGCTGTATACAGTTCTTACTGTGGCAGAAAGATTGAACTTGTACCAGGGATGTGATAAATTCAGATTGATAGCTCAAATGAAACAGAAGAGGGGTAGATTGAACTCCAGCTGCCCACCAAGATGTAGGGTTTTCTAAGCCTAGATGTTGGCACTGAGTGCATGCAGGCATCTCATGGAGGCTTCAAAGCACTGGGAAAATATCTCAGAACAATTCTGTTGTGGAAAAAAAAGAAACTACTCTAAAACTTCAGATCAGTGTGAGGGACAGATTTCAAGTTTCTGAATACAGAATTCATCTGTACACTCAGTGAAATAAAGTTTTAAGAGGAGCTTCAAGTTGCTTTGGAAAGAGGCTGCTGAAAACCATGGCAAGCAAATGGCTAGCATAAGATAAAATACAGATGGAATATGTAGGCTTGTGTTCTTCCTTCTGAAAAGCACTTTTATTTTTTGGCATTACAACTTTGTAAAATAACACCTACAGCAACTGTTTTTTGGAGTTAAATCGCCACCTCCATGGTTCTCCTTTGAATAAATGTTGTTCAGCTGACAGGAGCTGGAGCAGCGAATATTTCTGGATCCTCACAATGGGCAGGTTTCTAAAGCTCACCGTGCTCTGTGTTGCTCAGTAACAGCAGGGGAGGGGTGATGAAGGTGACTGATGAGCTGATCCAGCAGAAGCACTGTGTCATTTCTTTGTCTGTGCATTGCACATGTGCAGTGTTTCTGCAAGATTTTCTCAAGGAGACAGCCAAAACTAGTGAGAGAGCACTACAGTGTGGGAGAAATTGTTTAATAATGGCTGAGACTCTCATTAGCTCTAGTCCTAAAGAAAGCAAATGAAGATGATTTAAGATATATTTTTGAGGGAAAAAAAATCTGATTATTCTTGCATTTTCCTATTGCCTTCACCTGTGAAGAAATAATTGTATTCTAAGATTTTTATTATTTAGAGATTGAACTCTCAGCTATAAGGCTAAATCAGATGACCCAACACTTGTTCTTTTTCACTCACTTCTTTCCATCAATGCTCCTTGACCATGGAGGTGGAATCAGATTTCATAAGGGAAATGAAAATCTCATTTTCAGACAGATGTTGGATATCAAAACCAGACACATGTTAGAAAGCTTGATCTGACAGGCTATGCATATGGTTTAATTTTTTCAGCAGAAAATGTAATTAAATTGTCTGGTGTTCCTGGATTAGCCCATAGTGCTTCATGCTGTAATCTTGCATGAAGATCTTAAGTGTGTGTGGTTTTGATATTTCTGGTGTATGTAAGCTTTTTCTGTTGTGAAGGATTGGTATCTGGCTCAATTTATTTGCTAATTAACCTTCCTTTTTTCACTGGTTGTCAGAGTCGGTGTGCTATGTGGTCATAGATAAACTTATCCTCTGTTGTTACTCTGGGAAGAGTGCTTTTAAACTTTGATTTCTCTAAATATTAATATTAACTGTGAAGCTTTTTTTAATGGTAGAAGAAAATAATCATTTTGTGCAGCATAGATTTCTTTACTGTATGTTTTCATGAGTTTACTATGAAATTTGGGTCATACTGATTCCTGGGTATGCCACTTCCTAGAGGAGAATCACAGAAGATAATTTCAAGCATACTCTTTTGCTTGTTTTTCCTTTCCTTCAAAGGGAAATAATTGTGGATGAGGGAGAAGGGGAGCAGAGGGGCATTGGCAGACATGATGTTTGTCAGGGAAAAAGTGAGTAAATAAAATACATAAAGATGTGTGCAAGCTTTGTGGATCAGCTGTCTGCAGGGCCTGAGACTTTCTCTAGGCTTTCTCTCTTCACTCTAGGAAGTGAAGCATGTAGGGTCTGCCCATATATCCCCATGGATGTGTAAGAACACCTCCTTGGCTGTTTAACAACAGCAGGGACAGAGCAGCAGCCTGACAGGTGATGGCAACCAAGGGTCCATGTGCTGGGAGTCCCTGGAAGGGAGGCATCCAGTGCTGCTGGGGGTGGGATGTGGTGCTGCCATGTCTGCCTTACTGCCGTCAGACCTGCTGGCTCAGGGGAGCAGGAGTGTGTGATGTGACACTTTGTATGTCTTCATCCTGTTTGGATGTACCACTCTTCTTCTCCACTGTGGAAAATGAAAATAGCCACCTTTTTCCTATAGTGCAGATGTTTGTCACTTCATGGTGTTTGGCTACTGTAAGGCTCATTTAACGTGGATCAGATGGAAAGTGTGCAGAATGGTTTTCTGACTCCTGTCCAAGGACAGCCTTGGGTTAGCTGGCATACAGCTTTCTGAGAGCTGGCTCAGCTGAGCCTTCCTAGAGCTGGCAAATGAGCTGCCTGTTCAGCCATGAGGAGCCTGCAGCAGGCAGGGGTGCATCACTGGCACATGGCATGGTGCAGGGTAATATGTAGGTAAGACATCAAGTAACTGCTGTAATATTTAGACTCCCAGGCACTTGAGTAATTCCAAGAGTGGCTGAGGAGGACAAAATAATGCATACTCAAAGCATGGAGATTGAAGGGACAAAAAGTTAATTGCCCACTTTGATATCCCTCAATCAGAGAGCCCCCAGCAGACAAAAGACAAAGATTGTAAACCAGCTTGAATCTGGCTTTGCTTAGGTGGTCACAGTCTTTCTAATGATTTAATTGTGTGTTGTACAGATTTATGTAGGCAGGCACTGAAGCTTCTTTCTGTGAGCCCTGCACCTACTTGTGGCCAAGCTGAGACCCTCACGTTCAGTGGCAGGGTTTTGGTGGCAGGAGCACTGTCCCCTCAAGGCGGCTTGGTGTGGTAGAAGGAGGTGGCAGAATGAAAGGGTAAAAGAAGTGTTGGTCTGCTTCCTTGGGGCAGGTGACCCTTCTCCAAGTGACCTTCTGCAGCACAGTGATGAAGTGATGACTGTGCCACTGTGTCTGTCAATGCCTTGTGTGCTGTTGGGTTTTGCTTCACTGGGTATGCAGGAGTGCAGTTGAAAAAAGGAGGGACTGGACTTTTTTGAGGAAAAATGTGCTTTGAAAGGCATAATTTATGTCATTTCAAAGGCAGGAGCTTTTAAGCGTCTTTGCCTCTCTGTTTCCTATGTTCAGAAATCTCACTGAAATAGTTGTTTTCCTGAAAGGAATATTAAACTGTCGGGAAAGCTTTGTAACAGCTCTAGCAGACTGATCTTATGATGGGTTTTGGTTTTACTTTTAGCTTGGGATGTCCCAGTTTTTCTGGTCTCTAAGCACCATCTGCCTTCCTTTCTAAATACCTACAGTAATCAATTCTAGTAGTCTGAAACCCTAAAATCCTTTTTTCCCATCTGTGGCATCATTACAACTTTAAGTGTATGTGCTAAGGCAAACTACCCAGAATAGATTTAGCTTCATTATTCAAGGAATGACTTTTTTTTTTTTTAATGAAAGTTTTAATAATATTTTTCCTAATCTCCGAGGCAGATTTAAGATCACCTTGTTCTACAACCAAAATTCTTTCGCAGAAATTTAAAGCACAGAATTTCCCTGGAATACTTGCAGCTGCTAATGTTAGCTTTTACACTTAGAACTGTCAGTATGTAATAATATATCTCATGATAATCTAGCACCTGGGGAAGCCCATGTGCACTCAAAGACAAAAAGGCCAGTCTGATAATTGCCACTTCACAGCCCTTTCAGTGAAAGGCTACAAAGTGGGATTAGTGCAAAAATGCCTTTCAACTGGAGATGCCCAGTATTAGTGAGAAGTTTTCACTAGAAACACATAGAGGAAAAATATTCCCTAGTACAACTCTTTAACTCGTGAATTATCATTTAGATGGAGAAAACAACATCCCGTAAGTGGTGGTCTGAAAACATTTTTGGAATTAAACCACCCGATGTGTAGTCTGTAGCATTTTTTTCCATCAAGCTGTTTTAGGCTTGGCTGGCAGCCTCTAGTAGCGGGTTTCATTTGGCTCTCTGCAAGCTGGCAGGCATCTTACAAGAGGGAAAAATTGGCTGGGCATTCTATTTCTTTATACCTTTTGGATTCAGCTATGGTAAGTTGAACTGCCAGAGAGAGGTTTAGATGGTACCCCTCCTTATTTAAGGTAGTGAAACAAAATGTGTGTGACGGAATGCATTCAAGAGAACTGAGGCAGATGCATATCTTGCTTAGATCTGCATTTTAGATTTGTCATCTTTGTTGCCTTCTTGAGTAGCAGTGAAAATTAAATGAAGTGGCAGTGCTGAAGCAATGTGCTCTTACTCATCATCTCTATTCACCCACCTTTTCAGCTCATCTCTTCTTTCCCTTCTTTCCTTTTTTTTTTTCTCCTGGTGACACTTCAGCACATGCTGTGAGCATATGCCAAAATGCTCATTCTTAAAAGCTGCCTTCATTCATCTTGAGCTGTTATCAAGAGCTTTGTCTGCTTCGTGGGTAAATTGCACAGCACTGAATCAATGTCCTCTTGTACTGGAAACCAGACAATTCTGACAAACTCTGTTGCATTCATAGGGAGTGAGCAAAGAGATGGCTTAGCTCATGCAGAATGCAGGGATCAAAACACCTTCTGCTTCTCAACTGAGGCGGTGATACAAACGTGACTGCTGATCGTAAACAAAAAAAAATTAGAAATGTTTGCTTGCTGCAAGTTACTTTGTATGCTTGATAGATATTCCAGCATTACAGATGACAGTTTTTGGAGCATAAGATCCTATGTGTACTTCATCAAGGTGATTTTCAGATCATGTATTATTTTGGCTCTACACTTGTTTTAAATTCTCCTTAATGTAATTTTAGCTGTAGCATGAATGTACTTAAAGCTGAATACTCTCCTTGACAGGAAACCTCAGATGAATAAACCAGACCTGTCGTGTAATTAAAGAATTTCTTTGGAAATTGGCTTCATTTCAGTTTTTAAAAAGTTGTTTAATTTGTTCCAGAAGTAAAGTGAACTTGTTTTTTCAGAACTTGGTCATGATTGCTGGTGGTCGGAGCTATAATAAATTGAATTCCTTCCTAATAAATTGAATTCCTCCCTAATTTAAACACGTTGTAAATATGTAAACTAAGCTATAGTCTGCATTGACAGGCATTGACAATACAAAGCAATGGTACCTTTCCAAAGAAAATTGTCTTTTTGGTTACACAGAATAACAGCAACTACTTATTTCCATTGCAGATACACAAATGTTGGGAACTTGCTTGAGTGACAGGTTCTGCAGTAATTTGAGTACAATACTTTAGTAGATTTATGTTGAGGGAGAGAGGAGAAGGGGAAAATATACAGGCTCTGCTGGTAACTACATATATATTCAGCAAGCGAATGAGATACAAGCTTTGAAACAATAAGCTGCTCTATTATGCACAGACGGTCTTTCAGGATACCAAGCCTCAGCTCCGAAGTCTCTCTACACATTGATAAAAATGTCTAACTGAATGAAATAAGTTTATTCTGTCTCATGTTAAAGCCCTGGTAAGCTAGTGAGAACTGAGTGAGCTTCTGACTCAGTCATTGTTCCTGCTTTTTACAACTCCTCCCATTCAGTTAATTAAAAAACCTGTTCCTGAGCAGGAAACAAAAGCACTTTTTATACAGAATTGATCTATGTGCATTTTAAAGATTGCTGCTCCCTGAATGCGCTTTTTCTTTAGCTTTGTTTACTGCAGCACAAGTGGCTGCCAGGGGCAGTGCTGGGGATGTGTCTGCTCTCCTTGGGTGGAGGACACACCGTCCTACACTGGGGCCAGGGTGTGTTGCCCACGGGATAGGGTCAGAACCTGGAAGGCACAAAAGACTCTCAGTGAACAAGAAGGCAATGAATGGTGCTCAAGTCAGGCCATAGAAATAGGAATACTCACGTGGGAGTAGCAGGAGGAAAAAGATCTGTCAGCAAAAGAGCAGAAAGTGTAAAGGATGGTTGGTTTAGAATTGAAGAAAGTGTCTTTGCACTGTGGCAGAAACATTAAGAGCTTGAGTTTTGGTGAGTGCTGGCTTTGAAGCTTTTGCCAAATAAATAAATAAAAGCTGTTACTCAGTAAGGCAAGGTTAATGATTAAGCTCAGAGGTTGCTGCTGTTATTTTAGTGAAAGTTTTGACTTACCAAGAAATAGAAGAATGTGTATGAACTTGTTTGAGAGAGCTGCTTTTACTTTGCAAATTTATTTTTAAGAGATGGATACCAAATCCAAAAAGTTGTCTGGTGTAAATTCATAGCTTGCTTGAGATTAGGGTCCCTGGAATCCATATTGTGGTAAAAATGCCTTTCTGCACATCATAAATCTCTCCCTCTATCTTAAATCTCTCCCTATAATTGCAATCTCTCAGTTTTTAAAATCAAAATGAAATTATAGGATTCAGAGCAGGCCTGACACAGAGGCTGGAACCTGCTTGTTTCTAATTTGCAGAAGTTGGCTCTCTTCAATGCAATCAAATTTTGGTCCCCCTAAAATTATTAGCCCCGTTTTCAACTTAGAGAAACTCATCTGTTTCTCTAAGAATGAAGCCTCTTCCATCTCTCACTATAACGTTTTTCTGTTTCCACAGGTGAACACAGTTTCTTTTTTTGAATGCCATCTGGTTTTTATCTTTCTGTCAGTGCAAAAAAATAATTTTAATCTTTTTAAACAAATTTAGGCACTGGAATTAAAAGAAACTGTTCCACTAGAACTGCACTGAACTCAGGTCCTGAAATATTGCTGCCCTCAGAAAATACTCCAGTTTCTTTCATTGACACTTCATTTGTACAAGAAACCGAAGTTCACTGTTTAGCAACCAAAATGGCAAGAGTGAAAGGTGGATTTTCTGTGAGGAGGCATCTGCTGAGGCAAGGGAGGGATGTCATTGGGTTTCTGTACTCATTAGGTACTTGTAGTGCATAATCCCCGTGCAGATTATGGACTACATCTGCACTCTCGCTGGTGTGGGCATCAGCCCGCAGGAACAGACTTTGTTATTGTGTTTTCTCCACATTATTAATTGCAAATTTGTTCTGAAATAAAAGGAAAATGGGTTTGCTCTGTCAACATTGAGGAGGAAACCTTGCACATTCATAATTTCTTCTGAAATCAGTTTTAATGAGGTGAGGAGTAATCTGTGGTATAAAGGCAAAATATTTGGATGCAACTGTGATACAAAATCCCAGCATGCTTGGCTAACCTTTAACCTCTAACGTAGTCTATTTGAGCCTGCTTGTAACTAGTAATATTAATTTCAAATGTTAACCAGGAGTTTATTCTGTTACTCTCATCTCAACTTTCTTCTGTGGTTTAATTAAATGTTAATCTGTTGTAGACAACCCTGTTCGTTTAATATATATCTGTCTTGGGATGGATGTATACTGATGATTTGGGAGGAGATCACCTAGCTGTGACTAGATTCTAAGGCAGTTTAGGTCTGTTTTGCTTCTTACTTTTAAAGGTATGTGATGTCGTTCACTAAAGTAGAAAAATCTATGGACACAGCAGTGTAAGGTTCTGTTAAGGGTCTTATCTGCCACCCAGTGCAAGGTTTGATGTTCTGTTTGCATTGATGTATCTAAGCTTAGTCTCTGCTCCTTAGGACTGATTTTTAACCCCAAATCAATGTTAATGTATTAGTGAAAGCAATGCATTTACTTAGTAAGCCAAGTGTTTCAAGGTATAGAAAGATCTGTAACATTCTCACCTTTGATTCTGCCTCATTTTCTTTCCTGGTAGTTTTTGCTAGAGGCTTCAAAGTGAGGGATTAAGTTGTCTTTACCTTCTTATCAAGGCTTATGGTGGCAGGCAGTTCCATTGGATGTTTTCATAAGGATCCTGGATGTTGTTGCAGTAGGTTGGAGCCATAAGCTTTCAGTGACTATTAAACATTGTCATAACTGATATCTGCATGGATATTATCCACTCCAGTACCAAGGGAATGTTGCTCATACTCATACAAGGAAAATTTTTGTCATTGGACAGCTGCTGTGAAATGTAGTCACCCCAATACTGTTTCATGCAAGCTCTGGTTTGGTTTAGTTGGGCTTTCTGTAACTTTCCTCTCTTTCTCAATCCCTTTTTGAGCCGTGGTCAGGGTAAGTGCTGATACTCACTGGGAAAGCTTCCCATCTTCATGTGTATGTCTTTATATTCTTATTCTCCAACAGGAAATTTACCCCAGCTTTTGTTAACAGCAGTTAGGAAAGTCAGGCAGTGTGGTGCTCACCAGAGTCCTCTGCATGGTCAATTGAGTGTGTGAACTAATACACTGCTTATGGAACATACTCTTCCTGTCTGTTGGAAGCACATGGGAAAGGAAGAAAATTATGCTAATTACAGGTTAGATTGATGATAACCCAGTAAGTTAAATCTAGTTAACGTACAGTCCAGACACTCAAAACATGTGACCCTGTAAAATGGAACATTTCATTGTGGTAATCTTGTATTTGTGATGATAATAACTTATGAAACAAAGGTTGGAGGTTAGGCTTGTTTTCCCTGTCTGTCTTTTTACATCATCTGTAACCTAAAATTCCCTCTCTTGCAATATCTGTGAGTTAAATCTGCTTTAAGCTATCATCAGTCACCATTTGAACTGATTTTTCTTTGTTATGCTGCCAACAGAATCTTTCTCTCTTTTTTGTTATGCTACTTACAAATCATAAAAGTAAGATAAGACAAAAGAGAATGCTAGGCTGTACCATCCCCTTTGCTTTGCCAGCACAGGATTAGAGGGTTTGATTAGCAAGCATTGCGTTGCTGTGTGGGAAACTTGGTTGGATTCCCTCCCTTGATCTCTCAGATGATGTCTGTGCATACGCACAGGTGATGTGTCAGTGGGCTCTGCTTCGACATGTCTCACCAGGTTGTGATGCCTGACTCATTCTCTCTTGGTTGATTGGGTATTTGTGCCACAGAATGGCACAGTGAGGAATAAAGGCATTTAAGGCTTCAAAATCTTCATAATACTTCCGAGAAGTAAAACTATTCATTCTGAAGGGCTCCTTCCCCATGAAATGTTACACAATATCTGCTGACTGAATGTGCCTTTGTGTCTTGCCCTCTGCTTTGCAGTGCCATAAGTTTAGCTCCAGTACACTTAATGAATTCTACTTGTGTCATGTTTACTTAGATCTGTCTCTAGTTCATGTTCTCTCTGTTTTTTTAATACATTCCCAAAATTTCCAGAAGATTGGGTATAGATTGGGACACAGGAGGTCCTCTTCTTCACCTGTCTCCTCAAGAAAAACTATAGACAGGCAGTTCTTTAAAAAACAGAAGGAATATTTCTGTTTCTTACAGCTGTTTCAAGGTGATTGTGCCTTAGGAATCAATCGTAGCATTTCTAGTTTGTGTCCCAGTTATCATCCCTTGGAAGCTGTGCACCAAAGATATACTTGTGTATTTTCCTGTTGTATTCTCCACCCTTTTATAGTTTCCTGTATGCCTTCAGCAGGCTACAATGTGGAAATAAACAAAGAAGTTCTCATGAATAACTCCAAAAAATATCCTCTCTGCCCCCAAGCCATTTTTTCTACAGCTCTCAGAAGCTATCAGTGTGGCAGATAAGGATGAACTTGTGCAGCTAGGTTATCTTGCTCTTTCTTTGACTGAGGGGTTGAACTTAACATGGCACTGCATCCATGTTCGTTCACTGCCACATCCCACCAACCTGAGATGAAATCAGCAGCTCCTTCAATGGAGAGTTCAGAGATAACAGATCAGGTGATCCACTTTCCTGTCTTCTCTGTGAGCAGTGAGCCTGCCTGCACTAGTCCATTTGTGGACTGCTATCTGCTCCTGCTGTTAAAAACAGCATTCTGCAATTCCATTTACACTTGCAACTTCTCTCTTTGCAGTGGGGCTCTGCTGTTGAGTGTGCCTGCACTCTCCTCTCCTCTGGAGAGCTGGGAGCAAATGCTCACTTTTGACAAGCTGGAAGATGACAAAAGTGAAGAGAGGCATTTATTTCCCATTCACCATTACTTCTGCATGTCTGCCAAACCCTTTCATGTTGGCTTAGTGATAGGACCCTGAAAGAGCTTCAGTATTAATTTTACACCATGGTCTCAGTTAGCCACATGATAGCTCTGTCAAAGATTGTGATGGGCTCTTCTTCCTTTTCTCAGGTCTGGACAGCTACAGCCACTGCTAGGACAGCACTTCTTGCAACAACAAAATGCCACATTTAGGTTCCATGCAAAGACATACTGGCAAATGCCAATTTAAATTAAAAGTTGACTATTTTTTTTAATTGCAGGTAGGCTGAAGTGTTATGGTTTTAGCTTAATCTATTATTTTAGAGTCTTTATTTTGCCATGCTCTCCTGACTGGCTGCCTTATCTAAGGATTAGTTAGGGATGAAATAGCTCTACCATATGATCTAGTTGATGGTCTAACAGGGGAGACTATAAACTGAGATTTCCTTCCATTGTCCCCCACTAAAATGAATTTGTATCTGTATCAGCCATTGAGGAGAGTTATATACACAATCAGATAAAGACTGTGCAGGTGCCTCTAAGAACCAGATGTGCTGAAGTATACTTTTGGCTTATGCTCTTCAACTCTGCCCAGTTATATCAAAGATCATAATTTTGTGAAGAAAAACAAAGTAGTTTGCTCTCAGTATTCTGCACAGGAATGCTGAAAAATGTAAGCAAGGACTGTCTTTTTTCCAAAGTGATGTTATTCTAGCAGGTAGACCCTTTCCTTTTTGAGTAGCTCTGCAGTTCTTTGAAATACTAAAATGTAGTCAGCAGTCAACAAATAATATGAAACATAAACCTCTGCAGTACTTTTGCTACCCTGCTGTGCCGTCTGCACGTTCTTGGGAAGCACTGGGCCATGCACACAGTCTCATAGAGGGCTGTGAGACTTACTAAATAATCAAAGCTGCTGAAAGACAATACAGCTCCTGCCTCCTTGGAGAAACATTTAGCAGCTAACACAGCTGAGCAGATGTTTCAGTGACTTTCCATGTTTCCTATTGATGACATGCTTTTTTTTTTTTAACAGAGTTTCTTTTCCCAGCTTTTCTTTTTGGTGTATGAGCATAAAAGTGCTCTCATGCTTTTATATCAATGAAAACTTGGCTGTTTGTCCAGCCAGTGCATGCCTGCCGTAGATAAAGACTGCCTGGGCCTAGGTACAGTGCAGACAGTGTACAGGATGAATGTTTCTGTTTTAGAAACATTCTGGACTGTTGGAAACTGCTGGGCTATTTGAGGGTAAGGGGTAAGTCACTGTGAAAACCAGGGGATCTTACATCACAGAAATAACCTGTGTGAGCTGGGTTGGAGTTGGGAAGGTGTGTAAGCCTGCAAGAACCTAAGCAGTGGAAGCAGCAGAAGCTGGGACAGAAAGGGCTGATTAATGCCCCTGCTCACAGCCATTCCAGGACCAATCTGGCAAGAATGAAGATGGACTGATCTTCCTGCTCCTAATGGGTTTTAATAAATGCCTTCATAAACTGGAGAATAAGCACTGGTTTAGGTCCTTCCTTGCCTTTTTAGCTTTCCAGACTCATTTCTACCAGTAGCAGATTTACTGTTTTTGCTTTAAGTACCTTCACAGAGAAATAAGAATTCATAATCTACAGAGATAATATATACTAGGATGAAGCTGTTCCAATACTGTGCCTGCCAGAGGCCAGACAGAAAGATAAAGAGATATTAAGCTTGAAGTAGTTGTTCATTTTTCCCTTGCCTTTGGCTGCAGAGGAATAGCCATACCTGCTCAGTGGACCATGCAGGTGTTATGAATCTTTGATCGTCCTGAACCTTCACTGATTTACTACAGAAACATTTCATTATTCTTTTTTGCTAGTGAGAGAGAGGGATGAACTTTTATAAAAGTATAATTTTAGCTTTTTACTTTCTCTATATTTTTTTGGTTAAATTCCCAATTAACACAAAGTGAAATTGCCCTGTGGTTTGTTCAAGTTTGCTGTCAATTTTGTAAAATCTCCCAATGAAATTGTCCCTCGTCCAAAGTGTAATAAATTTCCACTTTAACATGCAGCCAAGCCATACTTATGTCCATTAAACTTGTGTTTCAGCTGTGCTGTCTTTGTTTTTTTATGGAGGCTTGAATAGAGACCAGGAAGAAACATAGTAAGAAACTGCTTCCACTCCCTTAGTAAGTTAGTTACTGACATCTGGTTCAAATGTGTATTGTAGGCTCCTCTTCAGCCCTTCTTTCTCTCCTTCCAACAAAAAAAAGTCTGCTTTTTTTCAATGAGGAAATAAATCTTTAAAAACTGTCTATAGAAAATCTCAAATTATAAACCCATCTTTTCCAAGGAAGAGACATTTTAACATCTAGCCCTGACAGCTCCCATGCACAGCATACTTCTTGATTTCGTAACAGGCAGAGATTAATGCTGCCCTTCTATTCTGTGCTTTGGGATCTGTGTGTACTCCTCTGTCGTCAACCTCCTCGTGAACTGCTGCTTATTAGCAGTGAGGGCACAGACAGCTTTGTGTTTGTGAGGCTCAGCTGAAGGACGGGGAGGATGGCACAGATAGCAACACAGTCAGCTCTGAGCGTCGCTTTGTACCCAACCAAAGCTCCCAATGATGATTTTTTTTTCCTTTTTTTTTTT
>VWZS01007219.1:82611-200245 GCA_013397075.1 Rhabdornis inornatus
AAGTGTCTGAAATAGTGTAGGGCTCTGCTACATCCCACCAGCAACTGCATAGCAGGAAGCAGAGGGTGCCCAGAGAATGCTCTCAGCAGGGCTGGGAAGATGCAAATCCTGCTGGGTTGGTGCTGAAAGCTTAGAGGGTAGAGGGAGGTGAGTCTAGTGTGGGGACTACCCATTCTGCCTTCTGGGAATAATATATGATGTGCACTTTCATGCTGTCTGTGAGTGTACTATTTGGCATAGAACCATGGAATTGTTTAGGTCGGAAAAGACCTTTGAGATCGTCGAGTCCGTCCATTAACCCAGCACTGCCAAGTTCACCAGTAAATTATGTCCCCAAGTGCCACGTCTTCACATCTTACAAATGCTTCCAGGAGCGGTGACACACTTTCCTGGGAAGCTGTTCCAGTGAATGACAACCCTTTCGGTAAAGAAATTTTTCCTGATATCCAATATAAACCTCCCCTGGTGCAACTTGAGGCCATTTCCTCTTGTCCCATCTGTTCTTAGGAAATGCTCTGCATGACTAATTCCTGGGCTTCTGGAGGCCCTGTGAAGCTCACCAAAGGCAGTGTAAAGCCGAGCTAAAGTCCATGGCTCTTTGTTGATTTTTCTGTAAGTTTTGTGGCCATTGATGAAGTGAAATGTTTGAATGCACAAGACAGAGCAGGTCTGATTTTCATATGTCGATGCTACAAGGACAAAGTAAGGATCTTTTAGCCTAATGATCCTTAGCCTTTGTAATCTGCAGAACAAAAGCTGAGCAATATCTATGCACTGTTATGTGTATTGAGAGAGATATATATGATATGTAGGGTATATCTTTGTTGCCAGTATTCTGGAACACTTATCCACCTACCATTTACCCACCAATTTTAAAGTATAAGTAGACCAGTGGGATGTATCAGCAATCTTAACATCACCATAAGTAGAATTTAGTGGATAGAGATAAATTTCTGCGGCCTTAGACTTTTAATTTTACGTTTCCAGTTTCTTATTATAATTTTGAGCAGCAACTGATACCTTATATTTTTGTTTAGAAAGAAGAATGCAGAACAGTATTTTTCTCAGAGTGCTAAACTAGGACTACGGCATCATCTTTCTTTTCATGGAATATCATAAATATACTGAGTTGGAAGGGACCCATGAGGAACATCAAGTCCAACTCCTTGCCTTGCACAGGACACTCCAAGAATCCCACCATATTCCTGAGAGCACTGTCCAAATGCTTCTTGAACTTTTGTCAGGCTTGGTGCTGTAACCACTTCCCTGGGAAGCCTGTTCAGTGCCCAGCCACCCTCTGGGTGAAAAACCTTTTCCTGATATCCAGCCTAAAACTCCTCTGACACAACTTCAGGCCATTCCCTTGAGTCTTGTTACTGGTCACACAGAGATCAGTGTCTGCCCCTGCTCTTCCCTTCATGTGGAAGTTTCAGACTGCAATGAGGTCTCCTCTCAGTCTCCTCTTCTCCAGGCTGAACGGACCAAGTGACGTTAGCTGTTCTTGGTACAGCTTCTCCTCAAGGCCCTTCACATGCTCATGGCCCTCCTTTGGATGTTCTGTAATAGTTTAGTGTCTTTTTTATATTGTGGCTCCCAAAACTACCCCCAGCACTCAAGGTGAAGCTGCCCCAGTGCAGAGCAGGACAATCCCCTCCCTTGCAATGCTGTGCCTGATGCTCCCCAGGACAGGGTTGGCCCTCCTGGCTGCCAGGGCACTGCTGACTCATGTTCAACTTGCTTTCTACAGTGCTGCTCTCCAGCATCTCATTCCCCCATCTGTATACACATCGAGGGTTAAATTCAGCCTTATTTCACCTGTAATGATCCTGTGACTATATTTTTTTAACAATGAAAAAATGTTCTCAGATGTTTTTAATTGAAAATATTTTTGTCTTTAAACATGCCAGTTGACTCTAAAAGCCCATTTGCTGTTTGGCTGGTTGAAGTGGATGACATCAATAAGTAGCTGCTCCACAAGACCTTCATTGTAAAGCTCAGCCGTTCAGTTACCTCTGTGGTTTCACATCTGACCCACCATTTCCTCCTACAGTGGCTTGTTTGTTTGTGAATCACCAGGGAACTGCAAGTTGGCCAAGGAGGAGCTCCCACAGCTGTAGGTTGTGACACCTCCCTTGCTCCGGACAGTATCCCACAAGTAGTGAGGAAAAGCTCACTAAAAAGTGTGATCATGTAGCATCAAGTGAAAAATCCAACAGTGTATCTGGCATTGTCAAAGCAGCCATTTGCCGGGACTTGTTGATTCTAGAAACCAATAGTCTTCGAGAAAACACCCTCTCAGAGAGGGTGAGATTGCATGGTACAAGCACAGAGCCCAGCCCTTATCAGCCCCTCGAAGGCAGGGCTGTGTGGCTGAGGCTCCAGTGCAGCGCTCTGTGTCAGTTTGAAACCAGCAGTGAACGTCACACAGCGTTATCAGCAGAAGCACACGCAGTGCTTTCCTTTCACACCACGGTGTTTCAAAACGCTGTCAGGCCAGCGGTGCAAACTGTGAATGAGTATTACGTACCATAAATCCTAGTGGTTTCCTGGATTAGACCAATTAGTGTTTGTTTAGATAATTCAGGGTTTGAATGACTTCCTCTCCGGAAGCCCCGAGCCTGAAGTGCTAAGGCGGCACACCTCGCCTGGGCTGCCTGTGCAATTGCTCCGAGAGGTGTGCAGAAGATAATCACAGTTCTGCAAATACAGGGGGATTGCAGGTCACGTCTTACAAGAGGAAGCAATATTCACTGTGCTTGTCAGTTATTAACTTACTGGAATTGCAGCTTTGATTTTATGCAGTGGCTATTGTGTGATGATACCAGGGTTTGAAGCCTGGAGTTTGAACTTAACTCCATTAAGTCTTTAGGGGTTTTGGAGGTGAGGAAGGGATGTTTTAGCATATGTTAGTTTTAGCATATGTTTTCATTGGCAATTTCTTTAGTATGTTCAATTTCTTAAATAAAATCGTCTGTAACAGACCAGTAGTGTTTATCTGGTATACCTTCATTTATGAGCAGGAATCTGCTCCTACCAAAGAATTGGGTGGGTTCTGTTAGGTCTCTGAAAAGGGCTTTTCGTGTTAAACCACTCAAATATGAGGCAGAGCAATCTTGTCTATAAAGAGTTATTTCAGTCTTAAGGAAATAACTTCAGGAGCAAATGAGCCTTGGACATCTGTTTTGTTGGTTTTTTTCTTCCTGGTATGATTTCCATACTAGAAAAGCTCACACATGGCTGTGCATATGTTGTTTAATCTCTTAAATTGCAATTATGATCAAAAAATGAGGAAGGAAGTCTATGACTAGGAGAGCAAAGCAGGGGGGGAGTTAGGCATATGGGATAGACCGATATTCTTGATTTCTCCTTCAGGGAATAGATGTCATCTGTCATTCCCCCTAGCCTGGAAAAGATTATATCAAAGGGATATGCTTCATCTGTAATGATGAAGTCACCTTTTCTGCTCCTCAGGGAGCTGAAGATGGTGAAAGAAGTTTGCTTCCCTCAAGAGCCTGGCAAATAAGTTCTAACAAACAGCAAAAACAAAGGTGTGGGGAAAAGATACCCAAGGGAATCCAGACATGGTTTGTCATAGTTGCACACATAGCTAACACAAGCGGCTATTTGAACTGCTGGGACATGTGGATTTGCCCTTCCTTTAAAAAATGGTTATGTTTGTTCTCATGCATTCTTTGGCAGTTTCAGGTGGCTCTTTCCTCTCAAGTGAGATGCAGGAATGTGCTGAACAATTTTAAAAGGTTGCTCAGCTGAGCTTCAGCTTAAACACCTTGCACTTGACCAGTCAGCTGTTCAAATAAAGCTACTTTCATTTTTTCCAATACATAGTCTTGTAGGTTCAGCCTCAAGAGATTTGATGTTATTTGAAGTATTGTCTTCATTGGGGGAAAACCAAATTTTTTATTATTATTTTGCAGGTAGCTTCAGGTGAATGCAATGAAGACACTGAAGTTTACAACATTACCCTTAGTACTGGGGATGAGCTCACTTTAATGGGGCAAGCAGAAATCCTTTATGCAAAATCTTCTAAGGAGAAATCACGGCTCAACACCATCTTCAAAAAAATCGGGAAGCTTAATTCAATTAGTAAGTTAGGCAGAGGCAAAATGCCCTGCCTCATCTGCATGAACCACAGGACCAACGAGAGCATCAGTCTCCCTTTTCAGTGTAAGGGCAAGTTCAGCACCCGCAGCCCACTGGAGGTGCAGATGCAAGAAGGTGAGCACACAATTCGCAATATAGTAGAAAAAACCAGGCTGCCTGTTAACGTGACTGTGCCAAGTCCTACACCAAGAAACCCTTATGACCTGCATTTTATCCGTGAGGGGCACAGGTACAAGTTTGTCAACATTCAGACCAAGACTGTGGTAGTTTGTTGCGTGCTTCGTGGAAACAAAATCATTCCCATGCATTTTCCCTTGCACTTGGCACTTCCGAAATTTATTCTACCTGATAGTGTGGTGAAGGGGGAGCTGTGGCATGAGCCCCTCATCCAGCACTGGTTTAATATATGCCAGGAGCAGTTTGACATAGATGAGTATTCCCGTGCCGTGCGAGATGTGAAGACTGACTGGAACGACGACTGCAAGAGCCCCAAGAAGAGCCGGTGCACAGGGCACAGCCACGTGCCAAACTCCCTCAGCTACGCACGGGATGAGCTCACACAGTCCTTCCACCGGCTCTCCGTGTGCGTCTATGGAAACAACTTGCATGGGAATAGCGAGGTGAACCTCCACGGCTGCAGGGACTTGTGCAACGAGTGGGCCCTGTTCTCTCATGATGCTCTTCAGTACCAGGAATCCGGGGACAGTAGCAGTGATTACCTTTTCCCTGAAGTTAGCGAAGAATCGATGTTTCTGCCTACGAAACCAGAACTTCCTTACGAGGAGCTCTGGTTGGACCAAGGGTCTGGAAAGGGTGGTGATCAGCCTCTCTCTTGCTCATTGAGTGAGAAGAACAAGTGTGACAGCTATAGAGGATCTTTCCGATCAAAGTGTGGTACCGCGTCTCTTCCTGTGCCTGCAACTATCGGAACAACCACAAAGTCTTCAGATGTTTCCCTACCTCCACCTCCAGTGCCTCCCAAATCAGAAGCAGTAAGTCAGGGTTATTTATGTTTGTTTGTTTCTTTTTTCAGGTGGTGAAGAGTTTGCACGCAGATCTTTTTGGGGAATACTTAGTAGAGGGGGGAAGGGCACATACAGGGCAAGGGAACAATCAAACTTTGCAAGATGTGCCACTTCAACTCATTTCCTACCGTGTGTAAGTCATGTCTTAAAAATCACAGGAGTATATTTAATATTGCTTATCTAGTAGCTTAGTCCTGACACTTTCAGGTGATACTTATTTTGGGTTTCTTGCTCACACGAACAAGGTCTAAGAATTGCTAAGTCACTTCATTCTCTTGGTTTTCACATTATCTCTCCATGTGACCTCCATGTTTTCTCATCTTTTCTGTGACCAGAGTGTATGGGGCATGACCCCACTTGGAAATGCCTCAGATTGCCTTAGTGTGTCTTCAATTAACAGGCTCTGATAATGAGAGCACCTAGAATTTTTACAGATTTGAAGTGTTTGTTAATGAGATTGTCTTCTCTATTATGAGCCTATAGCAGATTTTGAAGAATATTTTGTCATTGTCCTCAAGGAAACTTTATCAAACTAGACCTGAACTAATCACTCTATACTGCTTATTGAAGGAAAATATGTTTAAATAGGAACTCTGCAGAATTGATAAATGAGCCTTCTAGAGGACTCAGTTATAAACAGAGCATGTTTCCTGGCCTAAGGTTTTTAATGAAAACTCATGGGAGAAATTCCTTCTCCAAACCTGAAATGTCATGGGAACTTTGGAGGGAAAAATGCAAATGTATTTTATCAACAGGAGCTTATGTGGACTGGCTGGAGAATCCACCCATTATGTGGTCTCTTGATGCAGTCCTAAGAATTATTTAAAAAAAAAAAAAAAGGAAACAAAGGAAGAAAGAATGTTCCCCCAGGAAAGAGTGTCTGGGAGTCTTTAGCAGAATGTCAGTGATACATATATTGCCTGAATATTGGTGGGTATCATTATTTAACAAATTTGTTTTGCAGGGGCTTTTCTGGAATTAAAAAAAATACCGTTCCACTTGCAAGCCCTATGGTGATTTCAAGAGCATGGCTGTACAGTAATCTGAGACCAAACTGCAGCAAACCACGATGATCCCGTACCTTTCCTATTGCCATCTAACAGTCCAGTAGTGTTGGCTGTAGCCTTGCCCTTGTGAGTCAGTTCACAACCTAGTTGAAAAGTATTCATTCATGCTGGGTTAGCCTGCAGTGGATTTCTGTGGGGATGCCCCTGGCCTGGCTCTGCACTTTTTGGGGAGGTACAGCAAGGAGAGGGGAGGAGGACACCATGCAGGCACAAAATGCCCAACCACAGCCCTTGGACTTGCCACCAAAACTTCCCGAAAAAGCAAATGCAGCAGCTTGAGCAGGCAGGAAAGGCAAGACCTTGTGTCTTCTTAGCAAAGTGTTTATGTGCAATGCTAAGTGCAGTAACCCGAGAGTACTTCCTTGCCTCTGAGGTCAGGTATGCACTGACACTTTGTCCAGACTCTTGGACAAGTGCCCAGCAGCACCATATTGGGATGAGGCTCCCTGGCAGCCTACACTGATGTTAACCAGCATGGGGCTGGTCCCACCCTCCTCCACCTCCTCCTCCTCCTTTCCCAGGCACATTGTCCTGGCTTCCCTTTTGTGCTGGCTCTGGCACTCCTGTGCCTGGGCAGGCAGCCAGGTCTGGATCTGGAAAATGATTAGTTTCCTGCTGATTTCTGTGAGCCGAACTGCTTCTGCACAGGGTCAGAGGAGTGCTGGAGTGTTGGGGAGTGGGTGGTGGGGGAGGAAGGCTGCCCCCACAGCGAGGTGAGGGCAGCCCTTGTGGCATGGAGGTGCCGACTGCCTGGGTCATGCCTGAGACGTGAGGGTCTTACATCATCCCTGAGCTGTGGGCAGTGGGGTGCTGGGAGAGTTGTGGAGCACCTGCACAGCATCAGTGTGGACCCTCATACCTGGGCAATCCCCATGACCCTTTGGGCACAGCAGGCTGACACTTGGGGTAGATGTGTCTGTTGCCATTTAGAGTTATTTTGGAATGTGTGCAATTTTGTCATGTGTGTGTTACATTACTGAGGTAATGTGTGAGTGCTGTCAGCAATTTTGGTGTTGCTTTCTAGCCATTTTGGAGAAATAACTTCTGCTAAAGATATTAGCTGGGATTTAGAGGTGGGCAGAGGGTGTAGCCCCATTAAAAATAAAACAAAACAAAAAACCTACATTTCCATAGATTTTAATAATTTAGACTTGTTTTTATGGCTTCCTGGAACAGCTTTGGAGTATCAGTGACCTACTGAATTCATCTGTGGGCTGGGGCTGAGGAGGTGTTTGCATGGTTTCCATGTAGGTATTTATAGAGTAAGTAGATCTCAGGAGCTGCTGGTGAACATGCGGTTTAGTCATCACTCCCTCTAGAACGATATTCCATAGCATTTCTGTGTAAGGGTTGGCTGGCAATTGTATTTTTGCACTAAATTTAAAATGTGTGTCCAAGAGCTGTTTGCAGGACAGGAAAGGACATCTGGGTATTTCAGAAGCTGTCTGGTTTTCTTCTCTCCAGCAGGATGAAGCATTGTGATATATCATGTATTTTCTAAATACCTTTCAGAAAATCAAACTAGCATGAAGGCAGAAGGCGGAGAAGGGGGGAATAACCTCTGAATTAAGGCTGTAAATTAGTAATTTCTTCATTCCCCAAACACTAATTTGCATAGAATCAGAGGCTGTTTTCCTGATTGATACAAAGCACATCCCTAATGGAGTGCACTGGAAGTTCAGGCTCCCTTGGGCGAGGAGCGTGGAGCTGCTCTGTGTTACGCTCACAGTCTTACTGGTGACAGGGCAGGTTTTATCCAGGCAGCCTCAGAGCTGCTCACTGCAATGGGCACCCATGATGCCCAGACTCAGCAGCGACGCCCCAGGGCCCAGGTGGTGCTGGCAGGGCTTGGGATGGGGGCAAGGAAAAGGAGCAAAGGTCTTAAAATCAACATAGCACCTCATGCCATTGGAAATGGGTCACTGTTCCTAGGTCACAGGAAGGAGGGTTGGAGCGTGAGAGAGCTCAGTGTCAAATAGAAGTTTCAGGTTGTGCAATGTAAATGTGTTTTATCTGTATCTGACAGCCATGTGACACCTAGTGCTTCCAGGGCAAAGAGTATTTCCAGCTAAGAGCTGCAGCCATCGAGGTCATTGTCCTATCACACCGTGGCTGTTCCACTTATCTCCTGCATTTATTTCACTGCCATTTTCTTGGTATGGCAAGAGAATGCCAAGAGCATGCCTAGTGAGCCTGGCTTTCCTGAAGCTTCCCCTTGCTCTCGTCAGTTTAATCTGCAAAATCTCTCCTTTTTATTCCTCTTCTGGGTTTTCTGGGGGCTGTGTTTTGCAGCTGTAATTATGGTTTTGTGACAGGGACCAACTGGGACTGCAAACAGGTATTATTTTTTGTAAAGCCAGCACCTTTGAATTCTTCAGTCTTCCCAGGAAAGAAAACTTTAAGTCTTTGACCATCTACTGTGCTCCAAGAGCTCCCCTAAATGGTCTCTCTAACCCCATGGATATATATATTCAATAGCATTCAGTATTAGCTTTGCCTGTTCTGACTTGGGGGAACGAAAAGTCTTCAGGCATCCTTGGGGCACAACATTAAAATGTGGAAGAGTTTTATGCCTGAATTCAGTAACAAACATGAATAAAATTGATTCTTTTTTTTTTCTTTTCTTGAAAGAGCAAATAAGAACCCTTAGAACATAATTTATTTCAGTGTTTTATGCTGTCGGGCATTTCCTGTAATTTTGACTTGTTTTGAATTAAGGAAAAAATGTACTACAATGTCCTAGTCCCCAGTTTTCCATTTCACAAAAGTACTAAATATGTTGTTGCATTTTGAAAGCACTGAAGTGGATTGCAAAAGGTTCCACATTTATTTTGTTTTTAAATAAATTAAATCACTTTAATGTGTATTGCAGAATTGCTAAGATAACTTTTAGTTCTGCAGTGTTGTAAAATTTAAAAATAAATCTAAACTTTCAAACACAAAAATAATTTCCATTTTCTGATGCATCTAAGACTGTTTCAGACAGGGAGAAGATAGAGGTCTCCTCCTGCCCAGGGGCAGGTGGTGAATCATTAAAAATCCTGCCTGGCAGTTGAATTCTCAGCAGCCTTCTCACCTCTAGCCCTACTAAATAAAGTTGCTCTTCCAAACATGTCCTGATGTGATTAAGTCCTTAATTCCATCATATTTTCTATGGGGATGGATCCTGACATTTTGCTCCTACCCAGATACACCACAGTAAATTTCAGGTGAGCAGTGCTACAGCTGTGTGTTTTAAGCTGTGAGGTTGTCTGGCTGCACAGAGCAGACCTGTCTGCAGGGTGTACACCTTTCCACTTGTACATTTTGGACAGCCTTATCCTGCACTGCTTTGGCAGCTACAGAAGGACTGAAGCTCCAAGTTTGAATCCAGAAGCTGGTAAATATGAAATACATGTACTGTTCCTGAGGGAGGGAGGCTGGGAATCATCTTAGAGTTGGATGGCTGGCTATCACTGGTGAAGTAAGTCAGGAAACATCAAAGTATACTGAGATCTTTTCATTACATAAGCTTGGTTTATTACATCTAAATAAACAACACAAATGAAGTTTAGGCGTAATGAATTGCTCCTTACCGAATGTATAATATCAGGAACAGTCTGTCTGATTTTCTGTGTTACTGGAAGGTTCTTTTACATTGTTTCATTGCTGCTGCTTTTTAAATTAGTGGATATCAAACTGCTGAAATGTGCCCTAGAAAAGATTGCTGGTAGTTCTACCAGTGGCATTCTTTTGGACTTCTTTGACAGCTACATACTGCTGCAAATGTCTATACTTTTTCATTTCTCTCTTCTCCTCCCTTTTTAATTATTTCCTTTCAAAGAATAAGGCAGAACCAGATGTGCTTCATCTGGTTGAGGCTGCTGTTGCCCAGATTTTCTTGCTGCTTGCTTACATGTTCTTCTTTTGTGCAGGTAAAAGAGGAATGCAGGCTCCTCAACGCTCCTCCGGTGCCGCCGCGGAGTTCAAAGCCGTCCTCCACCAGTCCTTCCATCCCTCCTCGCACAGTGAAACCTGCTCGACAGCAGACCCGCTCTCCCAGCCCCACTCTGTCCTACTACTCTTCAGGACTGCACAACATGTATGTATTTGAGCTGTGGGAGCACCCTGCTAGCACTTTCTGAGAAAGTTAAATTTAGCACTGTTCTTTTTGAAGGCACTTTTTTCTAAGGCGCAGTGCGGTGTCAGACTTGGGGACTTTTAGTGAAACAGGCTAACCTGTCAAGTTATTTTTAAAGGTTCAAAAGGAAGAAAAGCTCCAGCAGAAGTGATGTTTTACTAGATAGGACACAGCAGTTTGTATTAAACACCTGCACACATTGCTAGAGGTAAAATCACTCTTGGGTGACATAGGCTGTCTAGTTAAAAGATCATGTATAGTTCTCCATTTTCTTGAAAGGCTTGAATCTTCAAACCAGACCACTTCAAAGCTAGTTTTTGGGTGGGATTTCAGTGCTGCATGCCATGCAGCCAGCACTGATAATCAGGGACACAAAAAGAGTGTGGTAATTCAGAAATGTGTTGTGCTAACTATATGGGAACCTATGGGGTGGATGTGATGGAGGACAGAAAGACCAGCAGACACCACTGAGTGTGAAGTGAGGTGTAGCAGGAGGGGTCCAGACAGCTTCCACATCAAACACACTTCAGCACAAACCCAACCACAAACTGGAAAATCCACCCAGACTAGTTAAAAGTTGACGGTAAATTCTGAATTATGTGACTGCATAGCTTTTCTTAGTGATGTCCTTCCTTTGGCTTCAGAAAGTATATGCACCTTCTGAAGCATCACCTTCTTTTTGCCTTGGATGTCTTCTTGCCATTTTTTGATACCCCTTCAATGACACAATTCTTCCTGTGTGGATATTACAAATTAATCTGAAACATCACTGAATTCATTTCAGCCTGGATGCAGTTGGTACAGTAACTTCTGCTGGAATTGCCTTACTAAGCCATACTGCACATTTGCAGCTTAGTGTTGTGGATCTGGCAATGATCACTCTAGATCAAGGCTGCTTGCTTATTTTATGAAAGCCTGTTGGGTAGTTCTGTCAAGGTCTACTCCACAGGAGGCTGAGCACAAGACCTCCCAGCTTTAGGGGCCCACCAAATGCTGCTTTCTCTCTTTGTAGCTGAGAATACATGTGCCTTCCAAAAAAACTAGGAAAAAACTGGGAAAAAACTAGGAAAACAGAAGTGAAGTTTCTCGTGATTGCAAAAGGTTGTAGTGAGGTGGGGGTCAGTCTTTTCTCCCAGCTAATAAGCAATAGAATGAGAAGAAAAGGCCCCAGGTTGCACTGGGGGAGGTTTAGATTGGATGTTAGGAAAAATTTCTTCATGGAAAGGGCTGTCAAGCATTAGAACAGGCTGCTCAGGGAAGCATTGGAGTGCCTGGAAGTGTTCAAAAGAAGTGTAGATATGTCACTTGGGGACATGGTTTAGTGTGGACTTGGCAGTGCTGGGTTAATGGTTGGATTGATGATCTTAGAGATCTTTTCCAACCTAAACAATTCTGTGATTCTGTGATTTGCCTTGAGTTTCACAGTATTTGCATGAAATTAATCTTCAGCTGAGTCCAGACCAGACGTCTCCATTTTGGTAGGGCTGACCTGGTGTTGCAGAGGAAGCTACTAGAAAATTGCCATTTTGTGGAGTAACCAGATTGCTTTGCCATTTATATCAATTATCTTGTTTTCTGGATCATGAAGGGTTGCAGACAATATTTCAAATAGAAAAAAAGTCAGTATGATTTGTCCATATCTGCCTCTAAAAATGCCTGATATCTGACTTCAGCTGTATTTGAGGCTTGTCTTGCATCCTTTTGCACTGAGTCTCAGGCAGTTCATTTTAGTGGAGGACGAATAATGAAGCACTTTGAAAATGTTAAAATGTTACTTTATCAGTTTTCAGAAATTCCATTAATCTTTGAAGTCAAAAAATGTTCCAGTTCTAGTATGGAATTAGAGAACAGAAACGGAATCAATCAATTTAATTGCTCTGCATGGTTGGTTGTTTACAACACCTCACTGATTGTTTTCTCAGCTTGATGGCTTGGTTTGTGAAAAAGGGTTTACACTGTGTGCAATACACCAGTTGGCCTTTAAGTAGCCAGAAGTGACTGGTTGATGGTGTATCCCTGTTGAGGGGGCAAAACTCCATGTCCCATATTGAAAACATCCAGCTGCTTTACCTGTCAGACTTGTATTAGTGACATAAAAAGACAAAAAGTTTGGAAGGCACAAGATGGAGACTGAGAGATGGTTAGAAAGATTGAAACTGCATCTGTTGGGACAGATATTTTCCAGTGATGTAGATTAGGGCTGTTTTTAGACACCTGTACTTTGTATTTGATCTCAGCAAGTCCAGATTGGCTTCTTCTCTGATCCACTGTAAGCACACAGGGAAGTAATTTTGTGTCAATCCGTTGAAAACTGTGCTGTTTTTTTGATAGCTGCTCCATTCTCAAGCAGTTTTCACTGAGCTGTCATAGGGTGACTATCGAGTTTCTTTCTTGAGTAGTTAGTAGAGGTGAGTAATTACACATTTTTTTTCAGCTTTTAGTTTCTGTCTGTTGTGTTGAGTAAGGATTTTGTAAGTCTGCTAATTGTTTTTCCAGTGTTCTGGTTTAGTTGGCCAAACTTCCAAAGATCAGCACAATCTTTCAGATTTTCTTTCAGGAAGTGGTATAAAATCAGCAAACATTTGCTTTTGATAACAGGTTGCTTGCTTTTGCTGTCATCTCTGTCTCTTGGGAACACCTGGATATAAACCATCAGTTCCCTTGGATGGGCTGAGCTTAGATCACCACCTGGAAGTGGATCCAGGGTAACTTTCTTTAGCTGCCTTTGAAGAGCAAGTGTTTAACATCAAGGCATTTCAAAGATCCAGGCACACTAACAAGTTACTCTGGGTGAAGCTCAAAGCCTGATACTTCAGCACGCCCAGCCAGGTCTGCTTACCCTTCCAGCTGAAACGCTTCCTTTGGCAGTGAGCATTAACTCACTCTGTGTCTCTGTACTCTGCACTGGTGCACATGGCCTAGTGCAGTGGTGACCTGCCCTCAATATGAGCTTTTGCATAGCATGACACATCTGTGGTATATATATAGAAAAGTACTGGATTAGAACATCTTTCAAGTGTATGTGAGGCTGTTTCTTATCCATGGTGGTATCCCTCAGGAATTCAACAACAAAAAACTGAGTATCTGTGAGATGACACAGAACTGAATAGAGACATCTACTTTTTTATGAGCTTGAAAAAGCAAGACATGAGGCTTTTGGTATTATCAGCATCTTGTCAGGCTTGTAGAAGGGGTGAAGGAACTGTGAATGCCTTAATTCAAACATGTTAATTCAAATGTGGAAAGTTCTGCTGGAGGAAAGAAGATTCTTTCCTTGTGGCGGTCGCCCTCTGACTCTGTAAGATGATTTATGAGTTTATTGAAATGCCGATTTTTTTCTTACTAACAATGTCCTTTCTGCTTTGTTCCTTAAGTAATGTCACAGAGAGCGACAACACCAACCCAAATGAGAGCACAACTGTTTCCTGCTACCCATGTAACATGATGAAAACTGAATCCAAAGAGCCTGAGAGCACAATGCCTTTGGGAAGCCCCTCAGCTGAAGCTCTGCCTTCGAGGTTATCTTGGCCAAACCATTTTACAGGAACTGCTGAAGGCCTGAATAGGAGTGATTTCCTGCTTGACCCAAGCAGGAGCTACAGTTACCCCAGACAGAAGACTCCAGGTACGCCAAAGAGAAACTGTCCAGCACCTTTGACTTTTGACTTTGATGGGTGTGAGCTTCCAACAGGGTACTCCCCCCTGACTCCAGCAGAGTTCACAAACAGCATCTCCAGCTGTCCAAAGTCAGCAAGTTACTCTCTAGACTGCACTGATGAGAAAACTCTGGGAGTCAGCAACACAAAGCAGAGCCATTCGTGTCCTGCCTTACCTCCTCGGGCGCCGAAGTCAAGTGAAGATAAGACAGTGACAGACATGTGTCCCTTGCCACTGAAAATAGATGGTGCCGAGGAGGAATCAAAAGCTGGCTCTCCAGTCGTCTTGGAAGATCAGTATCTTGCTAAAAAGGGCATGCAGGATACATTCTCTGTGTCTTACCCCTTCTCATCTCCCCTCCACCTCCAGTTAGCACCAAGGTCTTGTGGGGATGGCTCTCCCTGGCAGCCACCCACAGACCTTTCTGGACTCTCAATAGAGGAAGTGTCTAAATCGTTGAGGTTTATTGGTCTGTCAGAAGATGTGATATCATTTTTCGTCACAGAGAAGATTGATGGCAATTTACTGGTTCAGCTTACAGAAGAAATCCTATCAGAAGACTTCAAGCTAAGCAAATTGCAGGTTAAGAAAATATTACAGTTCATTAATGGCTGGCGGCCCAAGATGTGATGCTGGCTAGTTTTTAGTGAAACTGCACTCAATACATTTGAGCTAATAGATCACTTCCTGTTTTTTTGCACTAAAAATTCTCCTTGTAAATAGTAGTAGAAAAATTCTTACTATGCAGATAAACATTTTTCAGTGGTGAATGGACTTTTTTTTCTATGTCAATAATAAAGGTAGAGAATCTGCAGAGGTGTGCCTTTGTGCATCCCTGAACATTCAACAGCTGCTAAAAACTGGACACTAAGGGAACTTTGACTCCATAGTCTGTTAAGACTTAGTTGTATTTATTACTGAACAATTTGATGCTGAAAGACACACATCAATCCAGTTTACAATTTTGTGTTAACTGCATAAAAGGGTATTTCTTACGGGATTATTTCTGTTCACATAATATTTGGCAACATGCTGTGACTTGCAGATATACAAAAGCATTGGTTTTGACACTACATCTGAAAGTGTTAAGAATTGCTGTGAAGTGCCACTAATACACTATTCTTGCAGCATTATTTTTATTAACAGTATCTTCCTGACTATCTGTAACATGGGTGCATTTTCCATGTTGCTGTGAGCAAAAAGAGTTAAATGTTTTTAAACCAAGAGTCATGCTTAGCTCGTTGCCCAGAGGGGAGGGAGAAGGGGGATTTTCTACTGAGCCACTCTGCCCTGGCCAATTAAAAGTTTATGACCTGTAGATTTCAAAAGTTGCTTTTGTAGTCGGATGACTGGAGTAAATAGCATGACTTCTGGCCGTGCAGCTTTCTCATGGGAAAAGCAGTTCAGTGCACAGGCTCTTTTCTCAGCAGATCCTGCCTGCTGCAGCAGCCTGCTAGCACAGCCCTTGCAGGAGCCGTGCTATGGTGGAAGGTAACAACTCCTTGTGTTTCTTCTGCTGCTGTTCTGATTGTCTGAAAATGCGCTTGGTCTGCTCTCCTAATCCTGCAGTCTGACCTGTGTGAGAAGGTGATAGTGCTCCTGTGTCATGCCTTTGAAATAAAGTGCTGGCAAGGTGGGAGGGATCGGAAACAGAGCATGGCATGCTGCTGAGAACGGGCTGAGGGAGGTTTTGGGCCATGCCACAGGAAATGCTTGTGATCTTTTCAGTTCACCTGTTTGTTTGCAGTGGGCTAGGAGGATGTGGGTGTCAATGTGGAAGGGGCTGTATCATCAAAGGATGTGCTAATTCAGTTGCCCAGCTGCAAAAACTCACTGCAGTAGATGTCACATGGAAATGGCAGTTAAAAGGGAGCACAGAGATGGTAAGTGGGCAGTAATCTGCCCCTGGAGACCTCTCAGATTTAACTGCTCAAAAGGCTAGGAATAGGATTAACTTTTGATAGTCCTTAGTAGATTTCTTGTAGTTGACAGAGCTCTCTGAAATGTGTCTAAATAACCCCAGGATCCCCCGCCTTTATATACTGGTTTCGAGGGTTTGTGGAGGTCCTCAGGAAACAGTCTGTGTTACCCCTTCCTCCTCAGCAAGTGTGCATGCCCAGAATCCTCAGGTCATCAGAGCTAGGAATGCTAGAGCAACTTCACCTTCACTTACTGCTGAGCAGAGCCCTGGCCAGGAGAACACCATCACCTGCCTTGCTTACCTTTTTGATGTATTAAAAAATATCTCCCTTGCAGGGCACATAGTTGGGAGCATCAAGAGAAAATACAGACCAGAGATAAAAATGCTAGATTTGCCTGTTTTCTCAACCATATTGACTCATTAAAAAGAATTTATTAGCAAATAGAGCGTTGTGTTGTTGGGACACATTTCATGTCATGTTGCCATGCCAAAGCCAAGATGCATTATTTGCCCTGCAGTAATGCAAAACACCGGTTGCCAACCAGAAAGCAAAGCCCAGTTGTTGTGGGTACTATAGAGCCAACAAATATCCCAACAGAAAAACCCCCAAGAGTTCATAATCCTGTTTTTTGTAATGTATTGGCTTCAAGCAACAGATCAATAGCTTTCTCCAATGCTTTTTAATTAGCATTCTAAAATATTTTAGCTTCAAATAAGACTAGATCAAATTCAGATACTGTTCAGATGTGTATGCTTGTTGGTAGACCACATGCAAGTTGAAACCAACTGCCTTTCAAACCTCACTGTGTCAAATGAGGATTCAAATATGAAAGGGCCAAATCTTTAATGTCAGATACTTGCCATGGTTTTGCTCAGCTTGTTAATTCTAGGTTAAAAAAAAACAAAATATCTTAATAAATAAATAAATAAAATATTGCAGTCTTGGTAATATTAACATTAAATATTGCTAGCACCCCCCAGAATATTAACATCCCTGAGAAAATAGCTTTCTTTGACTGTGGGTTCACACCTATTCTATTATCTCTGCTTACCTGCTTGAAGTGGTTATTCTTGCAAAGAGACTGGTAGAATTTGCATTCATGACCGTGCTGCATTAACATCCCATGTGCATAAACCAAAATGGAGCTGGCCCACAGAAAGGCCTAGAAATGTGCATTGATTGCATTTGCTGAGCCTGTGTGCCAAAGTACAGCTGAAACCCCTAACTACTGGGGTTTTAACTAACCCCAGGCTATTGCTGGCCTTCCAGTTGTCTCGTTCTGACTTGACACTGCTTATTTACTTTTATCCATAATGTATTAGCATTTAACTTTTTCTTTTGCCCTTAGCCACTCATCACCTTCACTTTCCAAGCCATTTTTGGGGATTTAGATGTTCCTAACACTTGTGTTCTGTGAATTATATGGCTCTGGTGTTGATCTACCTGCTGTGGTACACAAGCTGGACCGAAGTGTCTGCTCTGGTGAGATCAGTGGCGTGGTGAACAAACTGGGCATGTGGAGTGTTGTGGCTCAGCCTTTGGATCCTAGGTTATGGAAATGGTTACCTTTCAATAGGTAGCCAGGCTGTGGCAACTCCCAAGCACAGCACAGACGTCAGCAGTGGGGAAAACCAGTCTGGTTTTGGACAGTAGTGGAGTCCAGCCATGTTGATGGGAGTTGTGTTGGTTGTCTTAGGGGCCTGAGAGCTGTAACCATTGAGCATTGTGCCAGAGTGGGCTTAAAATCACTTACATTTTTGAGGCAGTCCAATAAAATAGGCCAGTCCCAACCTTGGATTTCTTTCCTCAGATTAAATACATGTAAAACCTCTGGTGTTTACTTGGTTATCAGTTATCAGTGTCTGAGCTTGGGTCTTTTTTTTTGTCTGGGGGTTTTGGTAGCAAAAAACATATAATGTCATTCTTCATGGAGCTGTCTCTCTATCCTGCACCAGGAAGCACATCCTTTCTATGCAACTGTCATGTGTTGGCACGAGGACTGAGGCTGCCTTCAGCAGTGAAAGCTGGATTCTGGCATGGAGGCTTTTCTGGAGGTGAACACTGAATTGCGCCGGGGAGGGATGGAGAGGAAACTTGAGGGGAAATGCTAGTCTTTCAAATGCTCATTGTGCCAAGGATTAAGATTCTTTGTTTTGCTGCCTGCCTGGCTAACCAAAGCTGTGTTGACAGCAACTCAAAGTGCATATTTGAGTTCTTATTCCTCCCATATTGTAAAAATTGCCTATGGCTAGAAACTTAGACAGAAAACATTTGGTCCATCCAAAATTAGAAGGGAAATACATTTTGAAGTCTTCTTTTCAGCTAGAAGCAAGGGTGTAGAATTTGCTGTGTATAACTGTATATTTTCTAATAGAACAGGTTTACTTGCCATTTAAATAAACTTTGTTCCACAACAACAGCTTCAAGAGAAGCGGCGTAAACAGCGCAGCTGCCTGAAAACACACCATGTTTCAAACCTGTCTATAAATAATTGTTTTTTCCTATGTTTTCATCTTGAATCAACTTCTTAATTGTCCCCCCCACAAAACAAATTGTGCTGGCACCAGCTTCTTGTGTGCTTCCTAGTGGGTTGCCTGCCTGTGACCCAGGCCAGCCAAGTCCTGCCTGCAGGCCAGGCAGGGAGTTACACTGTGGTACTTAACAGCCAAACACCAGCCCTATGAGAGGACTAAGGCTTAGCCCAGCTCTCCTGGCTCCTTTCTGATGCTATGAAATTGAAGCATTCCTGTATACAAGCCAGAAGGTACAGATGAAATCCTAACAAGCAAGAGGGATCTTCCTTTTTGTTTATAGGGATGGCAGGGCAGTGGGGAAATGCAGGCCCCTTGTTGAGACCTAGCAATAAATGACTCTTCTTTTTGTTATGTCTTAAACTCCTAGTAGTCCAGGAGTTGTACAGACTTCACAATTTTTGTGCGTGATAACCAAATTTCAGTGTGAAAATCTGCAGAGTGATTCTCTTGACTTGGACAATCTTCTGAATTGTATTAAAGATATGTTTGTTCTTAGGTCCTTAGATTCTCTTTGGGTATGTCAAAAAAGTAACACTTGGGGAAAAAAAAAAAGAAAAAGCCCCAAAACTTTGGCTTAGTACATTTCCGTTATAAAACGAAGCATGGGTTTTGTGGAATTCTGTGCTGTTTTGGGCTTTTGCATAAAAGGCTGAAGGCAGATTGTTATTTAAACCAGGTGCAAATAAATATCCCTGTAATGTATATGAACAAATTTAAACCGTGTATTGTAAGTATATAAACTGTATATTAAAGACACTATTTTCATGATACTTGAAATGTGTACAGAATTTGTTGTACAAAATTGGTCAGGTTGCATGTATTATATAAAAGGGTTGGTTTTCTTTTAGTAATTTCACTGACTTATCCTCTTGCTCATCTCAGTATAATTTGGAATTGAGCACTTCTCAAATAGTGAATTTAGTAAAGTAGGGTTGGGATAATTGAGAGGAGTAATCAGGCTTTTTTGCATGTAACCTCTCAAGACATGTTACTTTTCCCTGTCTTGTAATTTCACTTGTTCCCCTTCAGCAAGAGTATTGAGCTGTTTCCCCAAAGAATTTGTTGCCAGACAGCTTGCCTGTCTCAAGGAGATATTCACCTGAAGCATTATTTTCCCAAGTCCTATTATCTTTGTTTTGGAGGGAACCATTCAATTATAATTTGGATATGCTTTTATGTGCAAGACCATGTGCAAATATTCCTGCTTTGCAGAAATTTTCTGAGGCATTTATTGGATGGGGAGGAAATCAGAGACAAAACAATGTTGTGCTGTATGTTGTAGGTTGCCTGTTCTCACTTCCTTCGATATTGGCAATGGAGGGAAATGTCAACTCTACAACCATCAATGTGGTATGTAGATAAATTGCTGCTGTGCCAGATTCCTTTGGGCTGAAGCTTCATTCACTGATACCAGGCCAAGAGAAAGTTTACTACAGCACAACAGTAGTTGTGGCAGGGTTTATGGAAGGAATCATTGCTATATGCTTGTGAGACATAATGCAGGGCAGAATCTGACACAGTAGTTGCTGTTGGATTTGAGACAGATGGGGTTTACTTGCCTCCAACCCTCACATCTGGGAGAGGGCAGAACTGTATCGGAGGCAGGATGTGCATCACAGGGCAGTGAGGGGAGGGACAGAGAGAAGCAGAATTGCTTTCATAAGTTAAGAAAAATCTCATTCACCATGAGCAAGTCTGTCTAGGGCACATCTCTGCTCCCCTCTTCTAAGAAGGGAAGGAAAAATATTGAATTTTTTGAATGCTCCAGTCGATTGGCTCCAGCCTGAGCAAAAAGATCTACAGGATACAGCATAGTATTCACTGCATGCAGGGGAAGTGAAGGGCTGTAGCCCAAATCAAAATATGTCCGTCTCCCTATCTGGAAAGTGCTGTTCTAAACCAGGTGGGTATATTATTTATATATATGTATATATATTATGTATGGAAGTCATCAAGCTTGACATAAATCTCCTGATTATTCACCATGGCTACCTATAAACATGAATAAAGAATATAAGCAGGGTTAGGACTGAAAACACAGCTCTCTTCTCTTTGGAGAGTGCAAACTGAATGCTCTCAGACCTCTTGGTGTGACACAATCAACTAGAGCTCTTCTGGGTCTCTCAGGCGTGTATATCCCCTGTCCTCCCTCCCCCTGGGGCTCCTGTCCTTGAGCTGCTGTAGGGCCCAGGGTGCTGACAGAGCCTGACATCCTGCCTCGTGTCACCTGTGATTAATCCCTGACGTCCTTGGTTGCAGAGGACTGCACTAGCTCAGGTCATCACTAGCTTGGGGCACCCTACACCACGCTCTGCTGCCCAGGTATAAACACATTTTATGTCACCAGAGGCACACGTCACATGTAACCACTTTCTCCTGTGCACTGAGTGACTCAAAGCTGCAAACCAGGGCGAAGCTCCCGTGTTCTCCCCTTTCTCTGTGCTGTGAGCACATGATGGGATTTGCCATTGCAGAATGAACATAAAATCAGTCCTGCTTGGGCAGTTGCCCTTGGTGATTTTGCTTAGGCCCTCAGTGCTGCCGAACCATTTCCCTAGCAGCCTCACTTCCATGGCAGCATTATTTTTAGCGATTCCCTTGGTACCGCTTGCTGACCACTACCTCTGCCTGTGTAGGTGACTGTTGGAACAGGAGCTCTGGTTGTTCCACAAAAACTCACTATTAATTGTATTCTGCATGTAGAATTCTTTTCTCTTGCCTGTGATTGTCACACTCAATGAAGATCAATTTTTGTTGAAAGCTGGCAGTATTTTTATTTTTATTTGGCTGCCTGGATCTGGCATTTCTCCTTTCCCCTCAGGATAAATAATTTAATATTCATTCTTACTTGGCATAATGAAGAGCTGACATGAGGAGTGGCTTTGTAAAGTAGGTGTCTTCTCACCATTCTCTCCATCAGATTCCAAAGGTGGAAAGCTCAAGATGAGTAACCAGGTCACCACAATGGGACAACAAAAATACAACTCAAATATTTATTTATTGCTCAACTAGACCTCAAAATGCCCTCTACTTCTGGGTGGGACAAAAGGAATCTCTTGCCAAAAATGCTTGGAATAATTGAAAACCACTCCTCGCAGAGAGTCTGGGGTAGGAGGAAAAAGAATAAAAAGGAAAAAAATAGGGATGAGGGAGAAAACATTTCTAAGGTGCCAGGCCTAAAGAGCTGGCAGTGAAGTGGAGGGACGTGTCCCCTGGCTGTGTGTGGCAGCAGCTGCTGTAGTACTTGTGCGTGCCACACAGTGTCAGACTGACACACAGCCACAGGGGATGGAACCTGCTGGAGGGGCTGCAGTGGGTGCTGGGTGGGTTCAGGGACCTCATTAGGACTCGCTGCCAACCCCACAAAAGCTCTGTCATGAGAAGGAGCTGCTTTAATTGTGCTGGTGCTGTTCCATTGTACAGTAACAACAATTACTGTTAATGAATATGGGGGTCAGCAAGGCAGGTCTCCAGGGCTGGGTTTCCAGTGGATTAGTACAAACAGAAAGCAGGAAGAAACTCCAGTAGGTCAGCAGTGTAAGACCTGGCAGAAGGTCTGGCAGAGCCCTGAAGAGCTGCATATATCTTGGCTAATCTTATTTATCTAACTGCAGCTCTGCAAGTGGGAGAAACATATGACAGCTAGAAACTGTCCTAAGTGCTAGTCCTAGATAGTACCTCTGCTCCTGAGGAATGAAGCCTTGGCCATCCTGGTAACTGGCCCTCCAATTTCCTCCTGAAAAACGTGGGTGTTTTTATCCCTCAAAAAAGATTGAAAACTTGCACTGGATTAGTATTTCATTGAATGATAGAATAATTTGGGTTGGAAGGGACCTTTAAAGATCATCTCAACCAACCGCCCGCCTTCCATTAGATGAAGTTGCTCCAAGCTCCATCCAACCTGGCCTTGTGTACTTAAAGGGATCCACAACTTCTCCAAGCAACTTGTTCCAATGTCCCATCATAAGAAATTTCTTCCTTATGTCCACACTTAGTCTACCCTCTTTCAGTTCAAAATCACTGCCCTTTGTCTTCTTGCTACAGACCCTGATAAAAAGCCTCTCTCCATCTCTCCTGTGAGCCACCTTTATATGTTAAAAGGCAGCACTAAGGTCACCCTGGAGCCTTCTCCAGGCTAAGCAACCAAAACTCTCAGTCTGTCTTAACAGGAGAGTTTGATTTTCATGTCTCTGAAATTTCTCCTTTCATAACAAATCAGTGAAACTGCAGTAGAGATGGGCACAATGCTCTCTCTCATCTTTGTAGGTCTGCAGTTACTCTTGCCTTACTGTTGATTGCTGAAACATTTTTCTCTTCTGATTCCTTTAATAAAACACAGTGATATTTAAAGTTTTATCTTACCTGTCAAGTCAGGCTTCCAATAACCCTTCCTAATTTAAAAAAATAAAAGATCTAAGGACACAAGTTGTTTCTTCTTCTGATTCTTTTCTGCTACAGTTGCTTTACTGAAAAATGAAGTGTCATTTCACAGATTCCATAATGTTCGTTTTTTACTTTATACAATTCAATCTGAGCTCCTTGTACAGTGCTAAAAACTAGGACTTGGAAACTGAGCTTCCAGAAGGAATGTAGCAGGCCAAGTATAAAAAGCATACAAATTTAAAAAGCAATAAATAGTACAAATCCGGGTTTCCCAACTTCACCTACAAACCCAACCCAATATACCCTTTCATTTTGTCGCCCTCCTTTGCTACTTTTTGGTCTTCAGAGCCTGACTAGGTACCTCTTGCCACAGATGATGGTGTGGTTGCAGGGGTGGGTGGCTGCCCAAATCTGGTCCCACATGGACCCCTACTGCCATGTCCAGGCAAACCTCATCCTCTTCCTAACCCGCTCCTGCTGTCTGCACCCCTCCTCCTCTGAGATCTTTAACCTCTGAGCTTCCACTGCAGTGAGTTTGGCTTCCACAATGCCTGCAAATCCTGAAGGAATCAAGTTCAGTGATACCCACATACAAAAGCAGGTAAGTAATGCTTATAAAATACCTCACTGCTGTTTAAAAAACAAAGAAAGGCAAAGCACAAGTAAAATTAATTACATTCAGGCAGCAAGTTCTCAAGCTTGAAATTTTAGGCCTGATCATGAACCTGCCCAAAGCCATGAATTTCCATATACAAGATGCAGCTTTGAAATCTTATTCAAAGTCTTGTGTTTGACCTGTGAAAAACCAGAGATGAGTTTCTAAAGTTTCTAAAAGAGAGAGGAGAGGCCTCTCTGTCACACTGCATCTTTCATCCCCAAACACAAAGGACCAACATACAGGAAAAGAACAAATGTAAGCTGAGCAGCAGCACCTCAGCCTGAGGCTTCAGCCTGGCATCACCTCCCTTTCAGCAGCCCCAAGCAAAGGGCATGGCAAAGGAATGGGAACAGGGAACACCAGAATGGTTTTTGTGACTGCTTTACCCACCTCTAATGATTTACATCTCAGGGGCTTTCAGGGACAGTAGTGGTACTTTGTGTTTAAAAGTCACTATCTTCACTAATGAGTTTTGAAGTCCCATGCTAAAATGCAAATTTTTACCTGTGGCTTATGTTGGATTTTTTTCAGAAGCTCTAAGCAAAAATCTAGGTTATAGGAACAGATGCATTCAAAGACCCCAGTGCCACCACTAAGTGTCAGTATGTTGTGTTTGTAAACAGTATGTGACTCTGCCTCTGGTATTTGTGTCCTTGGATGCTTTTCTAAGGTATTACAACTTTCTGTTGGTACTCACAGAGCTTGACATTCATGCAGTAATGTGTGGAGCACTTGGAATTAGGGGATGCTTGTTTCTGATTGGTAAAAAACCCCTCCCAATTGACAAGGGATGCAGTTTGCAGCAACTCATGCATCTAAAGGAAAACTGCCAAATACCAAGGAGCAAGGAAAATGTTGCCTTGGACCCCAAATCTCAGCATTTCTCAAGTTCTGTATGAAACCAACCTGATTGCATGGTTTTCTGCATTTATTTCTGAGACAAAAATTGCCTTGAAATGAAATTGGCGTTTTAGAAGCCAGAGGGGATTCCAGCCAAGAAACTAGGGTAATGTTCATCAGCAAAAATTTGACCCAAGGCATTATTGAGCCTCTTAGGCCTGTATTATATATCAGAAAAATTCTTCCCAGAGAGCTATTCTCCCAAACAGCAACTGCTTATTGCTCTCCCTTTTGCCATAAGCCAAGATCATAAGTGTATTTTTAATTGATGTAATGTAAGTCTTGGAGTTTTTTGGAGGAAAAAAAAGAATTAGAATTTCTTCAGTTAAGCTGAAATACTTGTGAGATCATTTTAAACAGGTGTCTTCTAGAAAGCTTTGCTATTTCTTCATTTTTAGTACTTACCACAAGCTATTTCAGATGGGAGCTGTCAGAGCACCAATAAAAAGCTGTTAAATGCAGGCTAGCTTCCAGTGAGCTCAGGTTTTTGCTGAAGCTTTGTTATATATTACTGAGTGCAGATGTGTGTGTGCACCTGTGTGTCTGTCTATATACGCATGTAACTAACAAAAAATTCACAAATAAAAGACTCATCTGCTGCTTACTATACAGCTTAAGTGCTCCTGCCATACTGAAAACTCGAGTTTTTCTGGCATGTGAGAACAAGCAAGTGAACTTGTCTGACAGATAGGAAGCAAAGTCTGCTCATGAAGACAGACTGACAGTTCAAGAGCAGGGAAGTGGGGAAAGGGTAATCCGGGATCCCTTTTAAGTTTACTTAATAATAAGGTTCTCTTCTCTTCTGAGAAAATCAAAGATTACATTCAAACAGGTAAAGGGCTTTTTAATTTAATTGTTTTAACTGAGTTTCTTTATGCAATTTTCCATTTGATTTAATTCTATTTAGTATGATAAATGCTGCTTAATCTGAAATTCTTTTCCTCTTCGTTTTCATGTATGAAAACCAGAGATGAAAGATTAGCTTCTAGTGACCTGCATCAAAATATAATTTGGCTGGAAATGAAATGAATTTGGATTTAGCTGTATCTCTTGGATAGTTGTGCTGCAACAACAAATCTTCATAAAATTAAGCTGCCTCTGCTCAAGGAGTGGAAGAAGCTGTTCAGGCTGTGAGAAGTCTCTGCCCTGCCTGTATGTGTCTGACTGGGAGTCAGTGCCATCAGATCCTCAAAATGTAAAGGAATTTAGGATTTTAAAGTAAGATTTCTGCAGCAGCTTTTCATGGTTTAATTATTTTATATTAGAGGCTGCTGAATGATGCATTCAGTGAGCTGATTGCTTTTCAGAGAGCATTAAAAGATTTACTTGCTCCCCGTTTCAAACATTTGGAAGTTTTTGCAGTGGGATTGAAGGGAGCCATGGAGCAAATCGTGTCTCTCCTTGGGTGCTGGCAGCTCGCATCCTTGGTAGCTTGAACTGTGTGGAAGGAATTGTGAAAAAATGCAATTATTTTGGATTTAAGCTTTGTTGTAACTTGGTCTGTGTTTTGTCTCTCAACTGTATAAAAGGCAGTATGCACTGGTTGTTGGGTTTCCTTACCCAGAAAGTATTAATGGCAAGAACTAATACAGCATTTCCCCCTGCTCTGCTGGTAGCACTGGTCTCGCTGGGTGCCCACTGGCTGGTCTGGTCCTGTGGCTGCAGTGGGGAGCTGCTGTCCCTCAGTGGAGAGCAAGCATCTCCAGGCACATGTCTCATCAGATCCTGATGTCCTTATGTACCTTTAAGGTGTTGGCTGCAGCTCAGGTTGAAGCAGGCACTGGAACAAAAACTTGTGAGCCATTGCATCTTCCTTTCCTCAACATGTCATTGTGTAGCTGCAAGAGTTGCCATCCATCCTCCTCGTTTGCTCTTGAGACACAGGGTATTTGGATATTTCCCTATGTCTCAAAAGCAAGTGGTCTTCTTACAGTATTACAGATATCATGTGGAAAGTATTTACAGAAAAATCAATTTCTTTTGGCCAGTGCATTGGAGAAATAAGCGCTCATAAAACTGTCCATGGATGGGCATAGCAGCAGGAGAGGCTGCTATCATCACTGGCTTGAGAGGAACTTGCTGTCCCGTGGCAGGGACTGGCATTTACCAAACAGCTGAAAATTTCTTTTCAGCATGCTTCCAGTACTTAGAAGGATCCCACTGTTTCAGATCCAGGAGCTGGCCTGGCCTGTGCTGACCACTGCTAGCTGCTCCCTGTACCTGTTGGAGATGGATGCCACCCCACCACTGGACCTGGCAGCAACCCTTTCCACCTAATGCCATCTCCTCTTTGACAGGTTTCCTCCCATTACCTGCCCTGGGCCCTCCCCAATAACAACTTGATGCCCCTGAGTTGTGCTCCTGCTCTTCCATGAGCTCTCTCTGTTGGGGCTGATGTTGGAATTTCATTGAATCCTCCTGCAGTGCGAATTTCACTTGCCAAGACATAAAAAAAATGGATAAACCTAATGATTTCTTTGAATTTTTTTTTGTATTGTGTAAACAATGGTCCAGTATTTATTTAATAGTTGATCTCATGACATTTCTCTGCATCTGCAGGAAAATACCCAGGACAATAATGCTTCCTAATAATATCAAACTGATGAGCAAAGAAATAGCACCCACATTCTCAACTGATTATGTGGCAAAGATCAAGAAATTCTGCAAAACTCAAACCAAAGTAAGATATAAATTGCAGTAATACTGGCTAATGGATAATGAGATTGCATTTAATGTTGATAATGTGCAATGTAAGTGTTTGCTGTTTCTTAAATAGGGCATCTTTGGCCATTTAAGCAAGCCTTTAGCACCAAACGTTCATGGCCATGAGTATATTAAAAAAGCCGTTTTGTGTATGCAACTGCAGGGTAATGAGAAAGTTCTCAACAATGGGGCATGCATTAAAGGAGACATCAATATCTTATTATTAGGTAAGAGCATGTAGAGTTAATAGTGCATTGATAAGTTATTTTATTATCCCCCCTCCTCATCATGCCAGCATAGTTCTGTTATGCAATATTAGCAAGAAAATAAAAGCCAACACAGTACAAAGACTCATTTTGCCTTACACAAGAATGTTTGTTAGTGTCTTAGGATCAATTTATTTTATCCTTGGGCACATTTTTACAATTATTTCTGTTTTGTCCCACACTTCCCTATTTACTTGACATCTGTTCTATGTTTCTAACTAGTGCTGGCATGATGCACAATTGAGTCTAATCCTGCACTGCTCATTCGGGCGAGACACCCACTGATTTCACGAATGGGCTTCACTTTATTGCTGAAGTTGATGGAACTATTCTACTTCTGTCACTTGTAGTCACAGTAGCTGTTCAGTTGTGACTTCATTCCTAAATGCTTTGTTTTCAGTACCCATAATTAAGTCACATTAGCTGCAAACCCTAACCTGCTCCAGAACAGCTCCTGGCACAGATGTCAATTTCCTTACATAAATCAAGCTCTTTGTTTCCCTGCAGAGTTTCAATCAAATATTTGATAACTTGTTTTTAAAAATAGATTGGCTTAAAACAATAATCCTTGTCAAATCTTTTGAGTATGTAGTTTCACTCCTCAAGGGGACAACTTGAAACGCTTCCTCCACAGGGCCCCACTGTGGCATTTTAACCATGTCAGTACAAGTGGGATCTGATGTCCAATACCCCCTTGCCCAAAGCACTTAGAACCTGCACTGCCATGCTGAGTACCCAAATGTGGCACATGAAAGTTCAAAGCAGTTGTCTAATGGCACTCAGTGACATGCTAATGGATCTGCTGCACTTTGCAATCCAAAGGGCTGTCTATTAAAGCTTTAATAAAGCCAGAAACTGGTCCCTTAATGAAATGCAAAGCTAGGTGGGACATAGGCAAACTTCTATGAAATATGGAATGAGATCTTAAGTTAAAAATTTTTAAAAAATATTTATTCTGGGAGGATTCTGAAGAAAGAACTCTTATTAAAGAAAAGTACATTTTGAGCATTTCTATCTCATTTATTGGAACAGTAGAATTTCTGAGGATGCCTTTAGTACCCACCTGTGATGTACCATTATCAAGAGGAGTATTAGGTATGCAGTAATACTGTAGTAATGTAAACTTTTCCTTAAGAGTACAGATTTTGTTCTTTTATACATATATATATATTAATATATATTAACAATCTTGACCTTAGAAATGCCACCTTCTGTTTCTTTTCCTTCCAGCTCAAGACCGAAATGAAAATTTCAATCACAATACACACCAATACTATTGGTATAACCTTACAAGTAATTAAGCAGTTTATAAGTTAATTAGTGTTGCACAATTTCCAAGTTTGCAAGAACTCAGAAGCATTCTAGAGAGGAAATGCTGGGAAAAGAAACCAAAACAAAAGAATAAAGCAAATTAAATTTTTATAACCAGGACTTTTCAACTTTGGGAACTTTAAGGCTTGAGCACATGTTTTTCTAACGCTTTGTCTTCTTCCCATTGCCTGGACCTGTTCTTTTGGAGATCCTGGTGAAGCGTGGCAGGCTTCTGTACATGAAATAACAAAAAATGTTGATTTGATTTGCTCACAATTTTCTTCTCTTAAGCTGAAGCAGACGGGACATTTATGACATTATATGGAAGCTGTGTTTTTGAATAATGAATGAAATAAAAGGTGGAATAAATATGTAGTACAGATGTTTAAAGGTATTTACAAGGTTTAAGTGAATGTTTTAAACTTTTTAAGTTTTGACCTTCATTACTTGAAAACAGGAAAAGCTTTTACAATTTTCAACATACCTGGAACACTGTCAAAGACATCTTTCTCTTTTCACAGTGAAGGGGCTTAGAAAACCCTGAATAAAAAGTACTTACTATGAAGATCAAGTGGTAGCACATAAAAGCTGGCTGTAAATGTCATTCAGCTGCCTGGAAAGCTGCATTTTTTGACACCAACAGCCCCACAATTCCTTGGATTTAGCAAGATCAGGGTTAGCATCCCCTGACCCATTACCAGGGACTCCTGGACTCCTGGTGCCACCACCTTCATCCATCTATTGAGGTCTGCTAACAGCTGTGTGATTTTGGGGGCCAAGCAGAAAGGAGTGTCTTGTCAACAACATATTTTTACTTCACCAGTAGCTACAGAAATTTCAAATGCTTTCAGCACCTCTTGTGACAAAAGACAAAGTGGTGGGGAAGGAGAGTTTCCTGCACTCCTGTTTAAAAAACTAAGGGAAACTGTGCACTCACAGACACTGCACCACTTATTCAGCACAATTTAATTATTCACATGTATGCTGAATAAAATGGTAGCAAAGAAAGGTCAGGATTTCTCTACTGCTTATAAGGCTGTTTAGTTTTTTCCATTGTTCTAAAGTCAGTGTGCAAAAGGCTGGAAGATGGAAAAGGTCTCTGCTTTCCCCTTTAAGAGGTGATCTTTGTATTATGAAACATTCCCAGAACCAGTTCCACCATCAGCAGGGGGTTGCCAGGAAGGCAGTTGACAGCAGCTGTAACTGCTGATTAAGAAACTGATGCTCAGCCTTGCATTTCCAAAGATATCAAACTTTCCATCCTCTGAGCTTTAAAACCCTCCTGTGGTGCAAGGGGCTGCACACTGTGTACCCACGTGAGCATCAACCAGCACCCACTGTACCTGAGCTCCTGCACCCCAGCCCATGAGGGCTTGGGTAAAAAAGCCTCAAAATGATTTTGATGACACCTAATAAGAAGTAGGAAAGTGTTTTACAGTTGAAGAATATTTGTGGAATGGAAAAGAAAAGAAGTAATTTTAACCCAGCATGTCCTAGTCCTCCAGATCATTGAGGTGCTGTGGGAAATAAGTGAGAAGGCAAATACACAAGTGAGCCTGACCACAGCCAACCTGAGAGCAACCTGACACACCTGCAAAGTGGTTTGTGCAGGATGGGTATAAATCAAGGCAAGTGGAAGCCAAAATGACTTGCTTTTAGGAAAACAAGTAGTGCAACCAGATCTAGGCACCCAGGTACTATTATGGAGTAAAGAAAAGCATTTTTATTACTTTCTTAGCACAAGGGGTGCAGTGGCTTGCTCATTTGAAACCCCAGGGGGGGAAAAAGTAAATAAACCTCTATTTCTTCTTTCCCCACATTCCACTTCAAAAATGTCTTAGAGGCTGCTGGGACTGCACTCAAAATGAATGCATCTGTGGCTATCAGTGTTTCTCAGAAACTTAGATTTCTTCCAAAGCTCAAGATACACTCCTGGGAGAAAGGTGGTTGCCGCACAGAGCTCTGCAGATCTTCCATGGACAGGCGGTTGCCTGTTGTCCTTGTTAATCAGGTGGATTAACATCCCATCATGTGACCTTGTGGGGACCTGGCCAAGGAAGCCAGTGTGGGGCAGAGTGCTGGTGAGGGCCAGCCTGGCTTCCTGGCAATAGGTATTGGATGTGGGAAGATGACTTCCCTCCCAAGGGAGCAGGACAAAATCCAGGCTTCAGCGTCTGTGTGAAACTGAGATTTGGTTTCCACCGATTCCTCCAGCAAATCCTGCAAGGCAAGAACTTCTTTTACTTATTGCTCCCAGCTGCAGCTTATGCAGGGATGAGCCCTGCACAGGGACACAGCAGAGTTGGCACAACAAGGTACTACGTGGCTTTTTTCCATGGGAAGGATTACATTTTCAGGTTTTTCCTCATTCTTCCAGTGGCTAAGTCTGTTTTGTGTGATGCTTATGCCAGCTCTGCATCTCCCAGGCTGTCAGCTTCCCAGATCTTCCCAAGGGAGAGAGCTGCCTAAAGAGGCTTTGCAGCCCTGGGATTTGGGCAGCTGGAGGTCTCACTTCTGAGAGACACGGGCATTGCTGTAAGCTGATGGAAATCGTTTTAAAAGGACACATGTAGTGGCAATTGGTCTTGCTGTGAGCTGGCAACCTGTGAAAAGCAGAGCAAATGGGTGGGCTGCTGAGTAGGAGGAATCTGCTTGAGAGACACAGCCTGTAGACAGACTATCATGTAGTGGCCCATAGTAGGCATTCACTATCTCAGTTTAAGTTCCTTTCTTTTCCTTAAAGCTTTTTTTTTCCCTTAAGAAAATTCATACTGTGTTATCCCAGCAGCTTTTCTTTTCCCATTACTCCAAACAGCACCTGTTAAAGCTTAAGCATGGTCATTTTTCTTTCGGTCGAGGCAACCCTTTCATTTTCTTTTTCTCTTTTTCTTTTTCTCTTCTTAACTCCAGCTTACACTGACAAATCTGGTGATGAAAGCATGACAGTAGCTGCCAGAATGAAACCTTAGTCTTCTAAGGAGCAGCAGAGACTCCTTCCACAGTTAATAAACAAATTTTATTAAGCAATTTAATAATTACCAAACTCAATAAACTAATAGCTTTCTTAACAAATGAAATGGGAGTTGCAATAATATTCTTATTTAATTTTTAAAATGTATAAATTTATTATATATTTAATTTATAAAGTTCTGTTTTGAACAAGCAAATTACTTACTCATTTACATGAGTGAAAGCTGCCTCCAAAGCCAAGTCATGATGAGAAGTATGGGCAGGCAAAAAAGTGGAGATGAAGAGGGAGATGTACCTCCGGGGAGTTTTGATCTGGCTTTTTGTACCATAGACTTCGTAGATCCAGATGGAGTTAAAATAAAAAAGCAAGAGCAAGTTCACATACACAGAGCTCTTGCAGGAGAAGGTGGCTGGTTCCAGTTACATATTAGTAACTGTGAAGTAGAAAGGCTATCATTAAGAAGTTAATCAAAATATTCCATCAAATTGTTTAGAGATAAGATTCAAATCTCATAAAGAGCACATGGATCTTTTTTCCCATGAGTATTGCATTGGAAGAGTGACCATGTTTATGTATTGTAGGCTTAAGCATTGCAGCCTTGGGAAACAATGAGGTTTGGTTTTGTTCTTTTAAGTTCTTGACATTCCAGTTAAACTTCTTTCACGCTATTTTGTTTTCACAGTAGGTGAACTCAAAGGCATAGATCAAGCATGGAACTTTTCATCCCCAGTAGAAATTTCAGAATTTATGAGCAAAAGGACTCCAATGTAGACCTGTCTGCAGCCTTTATGATACCAGTTAGAGTGTATCTGGTGTAAGTAGCAATCGGTCTGAGTTGTTGTGGTCATTATTTTTTTCCCAGTTATTTCTGTTGATGCTCAGAAAAGGGAGAAGACAAGGAGAGCAACCACATGGAATCTGTCTGCTGCAAAAAAAACTCATAATCTTCTTGCATGAAACAAATCCTTTAATCTCAACTTTAGAGTTGTCTTTTGTAATAAATTAGAATACATGTCATTGAAAGATTTGGGAAAATGACATCACCATATATTTCTTCATAATTTCATAACACACAGCAAAATACAGGTATTTTGCCATTACTGCATCAATACTGCAAAAGTCTGTAAGCAATAACTCTAGATTTGAAGAAAAGCACTGGCTGTTTCAGAAAAGACAGTTTAATTGTCGGTTATCTTTTCATTTTGAGACATAACTATCTGTACTACCAGGCCCAAAGATAGCCTGAAAATGCACTCCAAGAAGAGAGGAGAATTAAGATCCTGTTTATCAGAGTCAAAGGTAGTTCAGCTGATGGCATCTGTGTCTTAACTAAAGACCCTGAGCTTTACTAGCAGTGGATAAGGAGACCTGTGGGGAAAATAAAAAGGGAAAAAGCTACTTGTCTGTTCTGAATTGCACCTAAAGAAAATGACAGGTCATGACTGCTGCCCTGCACCCTGGGACCATGTCTGCCTGGTGTGGGTGGCACGAGACACCTGACACACTCAGCTGAAATAGCAGGGCTGGTGTCTGGGATCAGTCCCTTTTTTGCATTCAGACAATGCTGTGCCAGCCAGACTGAGACATTATGACTCAGTAATTTGCTTCTCGTGCAAAAGCTAAACTGAGCAGAGCTGATCTGTGTGATGCAAATAGCAGTGAGTTGGTTTGCCTGTATCAGGAACAGGAGGCTTCGTATCCTGTTTAGCATAGATAGTAGGTGGCATGACTAAAAGATTTCCTGCAGTGCTGAGATTCTTGAAGAAAGACCAAGAAGCAGCTAGAATGATGACCCATGTTTCTTTTATTTTTTTTTTCTTCCTTTATAGTTCCACACCTGAGCCACTGACTTGAATATTGGAGTTAGTTTATTTATAAGCCCATGCTGTGACTTCTGATAGACTCAGCAGTGGGGAATGAGTCATGCACACAGTTCTGGATACAATGTGCACATGTCTGCTGGGTCCAGCTGTACAGCAAATCTGGAGCCCAGAAAAGGAGGAGCAGAGAAGAAAACATTTGCTTAGGTCTGGGTCTTTTCTAGAGATGTTCTTGAATGAGGAACAGGAGCAGGGCAGCAACCCAAGGAGTCAATGTCCGCAGCGCAAGCCCTTGTCCTGCATATTGTGGGAACACAGTAATAGGGTTTTCACACTAGTCCTGGTGTGTAGAGAGTGGAATGTGCCTGAGCAGGCATGTGGGCAGAGTAAATCCTTGTTACAAATCAACCTGAATCACTACAGTGACTCAGTGAGAAGGACAGGAAAGATAAATGGATTGGTGCGGATTTAACACTGGTAGTGTTTACTATCACGTTAGTATCTCAGTGATTTTATAGAGAGATCTTTGCAGTAAAGATTTTTAGTAAAACTTTCTGTGAATAAACTTGCTCCAGGAAAATAAAGTAAGCACCCAGGCTGCAAGCCCACACACAGCTCTCTGACCAGCCAACACAGCACCTGACCTGGGATAAATATCCATATTATCTGTAAATGTGTAAAATGTACCTCTCCAAAATTAAGATCAAGTAATTTGTGCTAGATCTTATTAAGAAAATGTATTTGTTCAGGAACTTGAACTAATAGCATAACTTTTGGAATAAACAATGAAGTGTAACATTGAATCTCATTCTGCATTTCCTGAGTAATTTTTCTGCATTGTAAAATTGAAAAAAAAAAATATGCCTCTTGAGTATTTTTAGGTCAGTTAAGGACATTAAAAAAACACTCTTTTGGCTCTACGGAAGCGAGTTATTCACACTCACTGACTGGGAGATTCAGTTTTAAATCATGCTCTTCACTGATTCCTGTTTGAAATTACTAAGCAGAAGCTTAAGATTTTTTTAAGATTTAAAGATTTTTAAGGTTTAAGATTCTGTCCCGTGAAAGTTTCACATTTCAGGATATACCCTATGGAATTTGTATCTTCCAGAATGTATTGAAATTATATTGTAATATATAATACTCTGTGTAATATATAATATATATTATAATATTATATATTATATATTGTAATATATAATATTATATGTAATATAATATTATAATATTATATCTTGTGATATATAATGGTCTGTGTATTAAGCTCTCTTCTGATGAAAGTATAGGTAAGTATCTCATATAAATTCAAAAATATAAATTATCTCTACAGACACAAATCTGGTACTTCACATCTGAAATTATCAAATGCTCACAATTTATAATGTTAAGGATTGTAGTCAGGGTTGAATTTATGAACAGTGTCATTTGTGTCTTCTTAACTCCATGTAAATCTATGTGCATATCTTAATTGAAGGCGCATTTGGAGGATTATTTGCATGAAAACTGCTGATGAAGATGTGTGGAAATAGGAAAGTTATTTTAAGACAGCTATAGTAGGGTATTTTCCTATCCAGGATGTTTGTTAGCTCTGACAAATCTTTGTTAATTTTGTCTGGCTGTTTTCATGAATCTTTGGATTCCAACAAAAGCTAATAAATCCAGCTATGAATGCTTTAAATACAACTACATTTCAGAGAATATGAATCAGAGAAGGACTACATATATAGTGTTGATACAGAAGAATACACATTTGTTGCTTTGTGCTGTGCAGTAGCATTCAGAGGAAGACTTGCTCCCTCATCAAATTTCCATACATTTGAACTGTTCTTGCCCAGAGTTAGGGTAAATTGCATGACAAATGTTAAAATCATCACCACCCATCGCAGGCAATCAAAGTAGCTGCTGACCTTTAAATGTGAACACATTCACATACCAGTCTACCAACCATCTGCTGTGACCTGGCATTTCCATTACTGGCATTCCTGTCTCTCACAGCCCCCCTCCAAAACACCATAAATGTGATGATTTGTACCCATGGTGGCTGCCATCTCCCTCTGTGAAGTGCCCTCAGGGAGGGATGTTTTGCTTTCTCTGGCCCTTTTATTTCCAAGCTTATTTTTTTCTCTAAATCCTACTGAATCATAGCTCTATTTGTCAGGAGTGTTAAGGGAGCCACTAAATCTCCCAGACCCGGGATACAGCTCCCCAGCCAACATGCCCAGCCAGGAATGGTCCCAGGTGATCTCTACACTCCAGTCCAAGGATTTGGCTGCTGCTCCTCTCCAGCTCGCAGGTCTGGCTGGCAGCAAGGTTGTGTCTGAGACACACTGACACACACAGGGGTCCCTGAAGTGGCAGGCAGGACAGGCTGCTGCACACACACACACAGAACAGCATGGGCAGCACGACCCCTCTGTGATGCCACCCAAACTCAGAGAAGGACACATTGCCCTGTCCTCTTCCTCCCCTCCAGGAAATCAGAATGCAGGTTCTCTGGTGAAAAAATGTGTGCCCTCATTCTCCACATCCAGAAACACACACTCAAACACGCTCAGTTTCCTTAAATGTTAGCATGGCCTCTAAGCCTATTAAATATCCATGCTTGGGAGTTCTGGCAGAGGTATGCAAGTCACCTTCAGCTTGCTAGATAGGGCAGTGTGATGTTTGAGTCCTCCAGATGTGGAAATGTTTCATCCAACTCACCAGCTAGTCCAGTTTGAGGTTTGCTAGTGAATTATACACACACACACAGAGGATTAAAATCACTGAAGAAACATTAAAACATACAGATCTTTCCAGCTTCCAGCACTTAGACCTCTTACACACCAACACACAACCTGATCCCTCCAGCTGCTGCTGGCGCCTGGACCTTTCAAGACACATACAAAACACACATACCAGTCCTTCCAGTTGCTGGTCATTAGATCTACAAATCCTGTGGCCCACAGACCCTCCAGTTCCTGGCACACAGACCCTTCCATGAAAGTCTCTCCACGTGCTAGTACCCAGATCCATGAGCCCTAAGACCTGTGGTCTCCTCTGGCCATTGGCACACAGCTCTCTTTTGCGTAGCTCTCTTTTGCAAAGGGGTCTCTCCAGTTTCTGGCCCCCTCTTCCCCCACTTGTTTTTGGATCTTTTGATCCTTCCCCTAAGTCATTTTTAGATAAACCTACAAGCCTTTTCTCATAGCGCATATATCAAGCAGCCTCAACTTTTCCACAACACTCATGTTAATCATATTTTCACCTTCCTATCAGTTAACAATTTTTTTCAGGTTGACATTATTGAGGGTTCTGCCTGAGTAGTTTCTCTAATGGACCATCAATCAGTGGCTGAAGCATTCTGGATCCTCATTATTATCTCTATTGTGACTTCCTCGTTAATGTGTGTCTGTGAGGTTCAGTTATTACTTTCCTCATTACTTGTTATTTCTTTTATAGTGAGTAGATCACAACCAAATAACATAATGAACCAGATGCTCCCACACTCCACAAACTCTCACACTACTGAGTGACAGCTGCAGCAGGACTGAGAGCTGCTGGGTACCCTGTGAATACAGGCTCCAGCTCCCCTTTATTACAGATAACTGTACAACGATAATATAGCAAACTTGGACTTTCCTGTGTTGACTGAAATTCAGGATGCCGTTTTCATGTTTTCTTCATGTTTAGGTAGACTTGGGGGACAAGGCAGGAGTGTCACACAACATATTTCCATTTTTCACCATTGCAGGATGATACACAGCCCTGTCAGACACTCCACTGACTTTAGCACAGTATTTTATCCAGATGATGAATTATTTTCCAGACTTTACAAACTTTTATCATGATGGTTTAGATAAAAGGAACAGAAAGAATGATGACGTAGTTGTGGTTTTGAAGTGATGTTCATCTTGTGTCTTTGATGCTTGTTTGCATTATCTTCAGAAGGATGTTTTAGTCTAAGTGGAGAGAAGAAAACAAACCCACATCTTAAAAGTGTATAGGGAAGGGAAGTATGTGTATAATGTAAGAGCATTACTTGCTAAGAAACCAAAACTATTTATTGGAAGGTCATAAAGTAGCAGTGTCAAGTATCTGACACGGCACAGAGGTACTGCAACTAAATAGAGCATCACACAAAGAGTATTAGTACAAAATTAAAAGTGGAACTCTGCTTTCTGAGGACATTCCTCTTCACTTTGTTTACAAAATTTCTCCCATGCCCTGTGAGTCCCTCTAAACTATGTCACGCTTGCTATTTCCAAGACAAGCCTCTACTTAATGTAAGAGTCCATGTGTCTCAGGCTGTGAAATTTCCTGTGAAAACATGCCCAAATGCTGCTTCTATCCAGTACATGGCATTTCTGATCCTGTCATCTAAAAAGTTTTAACCTGCTGTCTTCTTAACCCTTCCTTAAGTCAGTATATCCATGGCTACTTCATGCCTTGCACGAAAAATGGCCTTTGAATGTGAAAAATTATTTTTTAGATTTGCTTTTTGTTTTAGTATCCTGGGATGCATTTTTTTAGCAGCACATCCAGATATTTTAGGGGGAGATCTTTAGTAGAATAGGCAGTAATAGATTAAATACAAGTTTACTGAGCAGAAAATATGGTTTAATTACAAATTGAAAATTTACCCCTTTGTTCACACTATCCCACTCAATGTAGGCTGTCGTTGGGGCAGAGTGGAGGGGGGTGGAAGAGGAGAACAGATTTTTAATTAAGTGGGGTTTTGGTGTTTGATAAATCAGTGTCACTTAAAGGAGCTCTTTAATTCTTAACCTGGAGTCTTTAGGCTTCAAAAAGGTGACATCTTCCTGTTTACTTCTTACTTAATTTGATTGTTTGCATTTTAGTGTATATAGATATGAGTGCATGTGTCTGTATATTTGTTGAAAGAGGCAAAATACTTACTTCTTCTAGAGTCAGGCTATCCTTATTCTCCTTTCCTTGTTTGTATTTCTTTTTAAGGCACACTGCAGTTGTGATGGTGACAATAAGCATTACAACAAACACAGTTAAGGTTGAAGAAACAGCTATTACAGTATTTTCTTGGGTTGAGCCTTTCCTTTCACACTTTTCTCCCATGTACCACCAGTTGTCACCTGCTGGACATCTGGAAAGCAAAAGAATAAACATGTGCTATCAGCTAAAGAACAAAGGTGTGAAAAGGTCTATCTCAGAAAAATGGTTATCTCTGATGCAATTCCTATATCCTAAAGCATAATGAAGTTATCTTAAAATGCACTTCTATTTTAAGGTTGTCTTGAGTGGCTTGAGTGGCCCACTGTCCTTACACACCTAAATGTGCTTCTTTCAGCTTCCTGATGTCTCGTAGGTTGTGCCTTCAGAGAGAGCCTTTGCCAGAAATCCTAAATGCCTTCCTGATCCTCCTGACCTCTTAATGCTTGGTTGCAGCTGATCTATGGAGCTGCTTTTTTTTTTTTTAATTTTCAAATTTAAAGAACTTGTAAGAGCTGCCTCTGCTCTCACCCAACAAGCAGGTAAGAAAATAAATTAACAGCCCAGCAGTCATCCAGTTTTAGGACTGAAAACAACCTCCAGGCTTTGATTCCATCATCTTACCCAGCACCACAGCCAGCATACCCACCCCTCCAACCTTGCTTATTCCTTATGTTATTCCTTATCCTCTAGTTCCTGTCTAAGGCCTTTATTCAGGACTACCTCAACCCTGAAAACAAGTCTGTTTGCAGTGCACTGCAAAGATGTTGCCTGCTGGGGGGACTCCAGGTGATTCAGCTTGAACAGATGTATCACATTCCTACCCATTTCCCAACAGAAAATCAGGGTGGAAACTGACTGCTGGTCACACATTTCCGTAGGGCAGAAAGTAGGTTGCAAAGGCACTAAAGCTTCTAAGAGTCCAGAGATGTCAGAAAACAAATGTTCTCTTCCCATAATTTTGAAATGAGGAAAAACATTTGGCATATTTTTTATTTTTGTCTTCTTGGAGCACCCTCTTGACATTTACTCATATTTGTGACCTGCTTCGGATGAGTTGCACAAGAAATACTTTTCAAAAGGTTTCTAAATGGGGATATATAATACTTAATGAGTCATCCTGACTCTTGTGGCTCTTGGCCTTCATGTTTTCCTCACAGCACTCCCCCAGTCTACCTGCCCTGGCACAGCATCTAAGGTTACTATCTTCAGCCTCAGAGCTTATTTGAGAGCTGGAACAATGCTAATCAGGCAGGTAGGTTACGTAAATGTATCCACAGAGAATTAAATGAAAGTTGATATAAATCTTCTTGCAGGGCAAACAATCTTTTATTCCTCAGCTTTCACTGCTGGCTTCAAAGGTGAGTGACTACACTTCGATAATTCATGGTCATAATTTGCACTGTACAATATTTCTGAATCAAATTTTAAAATAATGTCTACACTGCTTCCTACCTGATAAGTATTGAAAATCTTCTCTAATGATATAAATGCTCTTTTCTTTCAATTACATTTATTCAACTTTTCTACATTTTGCTATAGGGAATTCTAAGGACTTGGAGTAATACACTACTGAAAATAATAAGCACATTTAAAATATAATTTACAGGGAAGTCAAGCAGAGCACTTCAAAATGATCAAATGCTGAGGTTAGGAGCTTTGTTGCCCAAATTGGCCATAAGTTCAGTCTCACAGGAGCAGTTGCAAATACTTGCCTTAATCAGCTACCGTCTGTCTTTCCTTTCATTAGGAGCAAAGATTTATTTTGTTAGGAACTTTTGTTACTCATCCTAAAACTGCATTTGAGAGTGAATAAAGGCAGTTGGTTACCTGCACAGCGGTGCTCTGTTTACTATAACACAGACACCATCGTTTTCACAGGGGTTGTCTGGGCAGAAAGCCGGAACCTCTGGATCTGTGGGCTGGGTGGTGATGCCCGTTGTGGTGGTGGTGGTGGTGATCTCAGTGCCAGTGGGGGGCTTGTTGGTGGCAGTAGGGCTAGGGCCAGGTACAGTGGTGCCAGCTCTTGTAGTTGTAACAATAGGGGGTGAAATGCTTGGCTCAGTTGACAGGAGATGTGATATATCTGCACGGTGAAACCACAGGAAATAAGGTCTTTGCTTCACATTATTTGTCTTCTTATTTTAATGATAATTTCTAATAATAAAGAGCAGTAAGCTTGTCGAGAGGTATAATGGATAAAGTCTTTTCTGCCTTTCAGGAGCATGATGTTCTTTGAAAATGTCCTCTAGGATTTTTTCAGAAACAGATATTTTTATTCAAATTAATCTATTCAAAATAATTTGCACAGGATTAGCATTGTTTTATACACCTTCATATGAGATAAAGGAATTATACTGTGTATGTACCTGTCCACAAATTTATTCAAACATGATTTGACTTTAGATACAGGCATAATTCAAATACTGCTCAAGTGCAAAGTACATCATGTGTTTTATAACTGCAGTGCTAGTGACTTAGTGTCTGACACTGTTTACTGCATTGTAAAGAGTATCAGCTATGTTTACATACCTTCCATTGTTAAAAGAATATAAACACCATCTTCTTTAATAAAGTTGCGGCTCCTAAGTCTCTCATGAGTTAAAAATGCACTTGTTCCAACTCCTGGACCTCTCATGTATTTAGTTCCATTGGGATAAGTTGCTTCAGATCCCACTCTATCTGGCCTATCCCAAGTATATTCTGATGAGGATTCTGGGTTAAAAAAAAAAAGGAATTAAAAAAAAAAGAGAAAGAACATGAATGTGATACTGCTCTGGATTTGTCTCTCAGCAGAAACCTCAATTGCCTGAGATTCTCCACTGATGAGAGGCACAAGACAATGGGGATCTTCAATGATTTGGTTTAGCCTGAAGTACTGAGAAAAGAACCTGCTGAAGATGAAGTTATTGGAGATCTAGTTGGAAACCTGTTGTATTTTATTTTTAGTTCTTTAAAGTGAAGTGGTCAAGAAGGTAAGTAGCATATAAATAATTTGTAACATGAGTTAATGCAGTGCTTCTCAAAAGAGAGCATCTCCTGCAGTAGATGTGGGGCACAAGATATTTGAACAACCTAAATGATCACAGATCACTGATGCCTGCTCCATCAAACCCTGTTCTAAAGCTCAAAGCTGATCCTGCTTGTCCATGAATGAATCTGACAGAGGGAGAAAGAACTGCCTGCTCCAACACCTCTCTGTTAGATAAAAACTGTGTGTTACAAGGCTTCCCTTGGGAATCATGGACTATTTTCAATATATGAATAAACAAGGGAGAAGGAGCAGAGGGCAAACAGACTGCATGTCTGCAGGGTCAGAGAAGGAAAAGGGCTATGCACTGTGACTGTGACAGCAGAAAACACAAGGAAAATGTGCTTTTTCAAACATTTGTGGAGGACATGGTATGGTGTGTCTTTCACTTAGACCAAGGACATTAAGTCTTTCTAGATTACCCACTTTGTTTTCATGTAGAACCAGTGTCATAGAAAATGGAATGTAAAACATACTGGTTTCAAAATAATAATATGAGTTGGATGGTTTTGTGCCTTCCTTCCTTCCTTCCTTCCTTCCTGCCTTCCTGCCTTCCTTCCCTGAAAGTCCAGAAAATTAATTTGGTGGCAGAGATGATTTCTTTTGGCAAAAAAGAAGAAAGTCATTATGGCTTAAAACCAAACTCTATCCAATGCTGAATGTGGGTGTTTTCTTTAATATCTCCCTCTGTAGAGATTCCTACCTTTTCTCAGAGTTACTTTTTACCTCAACTGCCACCCTTCCAAGTTATTGTGGACAATGGTCCTTATCTTCTGACAGCTTGAACAAGTACAGATTACATAAAATGAATCAGTACTTTGTCCATCTGGAGGGTTGTGCTGACATCACTGTACCTTTGACAAGGAGGGCAGGGATTTGTTAGTTGCTGTGCTTTTATTTGGTATAAACCGCCTGTGTTTTTAATTCAGTATTTTATTTTTTCACAACTTCTGGAAAACTCCCATCTCATTAAAACAGAAATAAAGGTATCCTCACAAAGTATATGAAAGGAACTTTAGGAATAGATCATCCACCTGTTTCTTATGCAAATGCAACTTTGAAATCCAGAGTTCCAGCTTAACTGGCTTGTAGGTTTAATTTTTTCTTGCCTGTGGATCAATATTATTGTTGCTGCAAACATATGAAACATTCCAGAAGCTAAAAAATGTTCATTAATTTACACAAAGAGGAGATGTGACCCCTTGTCTTTTGGTTGTATTTTCCATGTTTGATTTTAACTAACCTGATGTTCTCAGAGGGTCTGTTGTTACACTTCTTTGGTTTGACATCTGTTGACGAATATCAGGATGCTGGTCAAGCAGGATCATGGTAACTTGTTGCCATGGACAGGGCCATTCCAGATGATCATCGTTTGCTCCAGAAATCAAGGACAAGTATATTCCTAAATTAAATGGGTTATCAGTAGTACCATTTACATACAATCTGATCTGAAAAGCGTATCCTTTACTAGAGTAAAAAGGTGGACTGTATATTATCCCATTGCTCCCTGCTGGACTTGTGTTGAGGAGATGTGTGAAATTTCTGATATGCCAGATGTGGTGGGGACACTGAGTTTCTGACAAGTTGATGTCATCAATAGAGAGGCCTCCATTTGATAAGCCGCTTCCTCTCACACCTTGAAACACAACCCGGAATTTACTTGTGACGTTCAAGGAAACATGATGGAGCTGCCAATAGGATTCAGGTGAACCTGAAAAACAAGGATAGAGATTTCTGAGTCAGCACTACAGTCAAACACTGCACAGGTCTGTGGACCCCGTAACAACACTGCATAGGAATTTTTCAGTTCCACTGGCACTGATGTGATGGAATATTTCATCTGTAGATGTTACTTTTTCAGCTCAAGATCATATTTGCTCTATACAATATTTTAACAGAATTAATATGCATAATACCGCTTATTGATGGGTTTATAACTGCTTTTTCTTTTACATTTTAAAATAAAATTTCATTACATTAATCCAGATGTTGAGATTATTAAATCCACAAAAATAGTTTCACCTGTATTGTTAAAAAGAAAAAAATCAGAACAAGTTATATTCAAATAACTGAGCAACAACATGCCTCAACAAAAAATGTTCCAGAGGACTCTGGGAACCTAGAACCACAAGACTAGTTCATTCGTTTTTGTATTTTTAAATGGTTTGTTGGAAGCTTGCCTATGTAGAACCACTATTCACCCATCACATGATTAATGGTACTAAGGTCAAATTAAAGCCAGTGATTTGCAAAAACTACTTTGTGCAATAAAACCTCACTGCAAGTTTGATGCTGCATCCAAAAGTGCCTGCACTTGCAAATTCCACTTGACTCCAAGAGCAGTGTACACAAAAGCAAAGACCTTTGCACAGGGGTCCTGTGAGGTCAATGAAAGTAGAACACCCTTTTTTGAAAGTATGTGCACCAAAACAGTTTCTTTTGTGGCCTGGTTTTAGTTCATCCGCACAGAAGACCTGCTGCATTTATTGAACCAGCAGTGCCAATCCCAAGTACAGAACTCATGCATCACTCTCCTAAAAACCCTAAACACAACACGATGGATCTCAAATATGTCTTAATTTCTTGACATTTTTCATTACTGCTATAATTAGGAGGGAAAAAATTAACCCAGAAGCAAGAAGAAAAGCACTTCACTGCTTTTTCCATGAGATTTCCTTCTGTATAAGATAAAGGATGTTTACATGTGATATGCGCAGTTCAAAAATCCCCAGCTGCCACAGACCAGTGGGAAGGGTTCAGGGGTTGTCTCTAAGCTTCTTGAACATTGTAGTTCAGTGCTAGCCTGTGAGCAGCTCAGCCAGGGTGTCAGACCGTGGATGGAAGTGTCACTGTAACTTCCAGGTTATTGACTGCATTGGTGAGGGTAACCTCTCACTTGAGAGAAGTGAAACAGCTTGGAAGAAAAATGATCTTGAACCATTCCTAAAAGTTTTGTCATAGGTTGTCAAAATAGGTTGCCTCTTTGGACACACTTATGAGATCAGAGACTTCAAAGGAAATTATAGGCTTGAAAAAGCAGGAAGGGGAGATGGGGCCTAATAGACACAAAAAAGTGTTTGTAAGGAAGGCTGAAGTCCAGAGAAATTAGTCTTAGCATCAAAGTAGAGTTTGAAAGAGTTTGGAGGGCTCAGACTGATGTGACGTCTACACCTGCCTTAGCAACTCTTACATTAAGGATACTTGTTATACAGAGGGCACAGAGGGTAAAGCCATTGATGTGAAGAAAAGAGTGGAAAAAAGAAAACAGGCACCAGCAGCAGCTGAGACAAAAAGAGACAGAAATGATACCTATTTAGTGAAAGAACTTGGTCAGATCCTTCTGAATTTTTTGTAGCTGAAATGGAGACCACATAATAGTTAAATATTTGAGAAAGTAATTTAATCATAAGGTGACTTTGGCAATTCTAGCTTAAAGAGCTCTTGTCCATTAGCTGACCTCAACTGATTGTTCTGTAGGCCATAGGCTCCTAAAACCTAGGAATTTAATCTTCTTCCAACTACAACTCAAATCATGATCTGCTGCTCATATATTTCAGTTAAGTCATTTAAATATTATTTTTTTTTAACTTATATATTAGGTATTCCATGGCACTTGTGCTTTCCATTTCTTTATTATATTTTCTTATTAATTGTAATTTACTCTAATATTCCAACTTCATCAGCTGCTATTGATACCAGCAATTGTAGAACAGTTAAAATGATTGCTCATGGAATTTTAGCTAGTTTGGCGAGAAAACTATCTTGCTAATATAAGAGTTTGAAATTTGTGGTAATTTATTATATTATAGGAAAACAGCTGACTGAGGATCCATCAGGTATAATTTCAGCAGCAACGAATCAAGCACATAGATAGAGAAGAAGCCAAAGAACAGCACCAGAAAATGAGTGCCTTTGCCACAATAATTTCCCCCAGTACTTTGAAAAATACTGAGTATAGATTTAAACAAGATGCAATTTTATTCCATACCTTTTATCTCTTCAATGAATCTCAGAGTGCCATTTGGATTGTCTGATGTGTATTCCCTGACCCAGACATTCAGCTGGTCATTCTCATTACCAGTGTTATATAAATAGAATTGTAAGCACTGAAAACCTCTTTTGGGATACAGAATTCGGCTCTCCAGGACAGCTGTGCTTCCTTCTCTTCCAGCACTGGTGTTGAAATGCATGAAGTAGCCAGAATCTGCCAAAAGTCAATGAGAAATGAGTGGTGGAGGGGAGAGAAACCAGAATTTTCCTGGTTTACTGGGTTTCTTAATGCTATATTGTAATAACTCTAGAAGATACAGTCAGGTCAGGGTTAGGTAGATCCTGTACAAATCTCTGACTGAGGACTGTTACCTATTCACATTTTCCAAAGGTAGAAGTATTCTCTTTGCAGCTTTCATCCTCGTTTCGTTATCTCTAGCAAATTGTACTCAGAACCATGGGTTTTTACTCTTTACCTAGTGCCAGTAAATCACAGTTGACTCTCTGGAGAACTCATTTAAGCTCCTGACTCTCGGACTGTTCTGGCAGGTTGAGATACATCTAGCTAGATTGTCAATTAATTTTTCACCTGAGCCCTGACAATATGCATTTCAAAACCCTACTCCTGTCCAAGGACTTACTGAGCAATTATTCAGAAAAGCAGTAATCCATTTGTTGTGCCTTGAACTTGTGTTGTATCACAAGTTCAATGCTTTATATACCTCTCATGACAGCATGTGACACTAAGACTAAAAAACAGATCAAAAGAGATAAGGACATTAGATCCTCTGAAATAAGCAGAAAATCAATATATCACATGATGTCCCTAGGTATGTAGATTTATGCTGCTTAGTTAAAAAATAAACTGTAATTTATCAAAAAAAAAAAAGATAACAAGGCCAAGCTTGAAGAAAACTTGCATGCCTCTGCAGAAAACACTTTCCAGAAAGATAAGAGTTTTTTTGTCATACCTTTGCACTTTCCCATATTAGTGTGATCAGTATTTGGCCCAGCAGGAACCTGAGACAAACGCTGCCAGTCACTGTTATCATCTGAACTTTGAATCATGCCACATATATTTTCAAGTTCAAAACTGCACGTGTCCATGAAACTTAGGGAGGAGGCTACAACATTTAAAAAAAAAAAAAGTTAAAGTTAATCTCTATTACATAACACATTTTAATTCTGAAGGTCCAAAGCCATGAGCAGAGAAAGACTAAATGCAAACCCCAATTAATCAGTGGCTTCAAATACGATCAGTATTCATACATACAATGTTCAGGAACTCAAAACACTTGGTGATTAACACTGACATTAATAAGATGTCATCAAGAACAGTCTGGGCCCTCAGCAAGCATAGGAGGGCATCCGCTAATTATCATATCACATCTTTTAGTTACAAAAGGAACACAATACCAACCCAATCCACACACCTTCATATTATAGTCAAAAGGTCATAAGACTTCCCATTCTTTGTTCTGCTTTCTTTGGGCCAGTTCACACATGGGCACAGATTTTGGTACAAGCTCACTAATGTATCAGCTGGAGTACAAATTTTGAAATATAGAAAAGCAGAAACTATTTGAATGGAATAAACAGATGATTTTGATTGATTTTGATTTTCTAAATGTTGAATTGAAAAAAACAAAAAACCCATTTGGCAAAGGTATATTTGGGACCAGTGGATATTTCATGTCATACAAATTTTACAATATATTTCATACAACAAGTGAACAATTAGGTGAAGGAAGACTGTGCAGTAAAATACGAAAGGGAGAACACCATATCAAATATTTTCTCTGTCTAAAGCAAACTCTGGATAGGTGAGAGATACCATAGTCTAGGTTTTATCCTTGTTCTTATTTTTGTTTCTTATTGTACCATGTGTGAGTTCATGTGCAATACCAGCCATGATTTGAAAACTGCTACGTTAATGAAATGCTTTTTAAACTGTGTATAAAATATTGTGGCTAAAAGGTTTAAAGGTTTCATTGCATAACAAAAAGACCTTGAGTATCACAAAACTCAACCTCAATAACATGCCAAATGCTTCACTTAAGCCGTAGCTCTGGGAAGCACTTAGGTATGAATTCATGCCAAATCAGTTCTACTGCTGAGGAATTTTGTGCTGTCCTCACAGAAAGCTAAAAACCCTCTAGAGGCTGCAAGGCAGTCAGAAATGTTGGATAACTGATATCTTTTAAGATACAGTTGAGTACAATGTTGTAAAAATGAAGAAAAGGCCTTCACAGCAAATGTTATGTTGACTGCTGGAGAAAGAAAGTAAGCAAAAATGGAGAATCATTAGATGAAAGAAGTCTTTGAAATCAAAATACAAAACAAAACATGAAATTGATTTGGCCAAACAGGAAGGAAGTAACCTAATGACCTTAGGTTACTTCCTTCCTGTTTGGCCAAATCAAAGTGCTGGCTGGCATGGAGTGTTGACCTGAATGACAGGAATACAGAAAAGCAAGATTCAGTAGATCATGATGTATTTCTGAGATTCATTCCTGAAACAGGCAAAGGGGCAATGAGTGAGGCAGGTTGTGAATTCCATCTGCACCAAAAGCCAGATACTTGCTTGGTATGTAGTGAAAGACTGGACTCAAAAGAAAATATATGGGGAATGAGTGCCAAATCCAACTTCCTGAGGGAAACCTCATGGTCAGTTCTGTCAAGCAGTATGCTCCAAGGGGAAACCAGACTAAAATCTACTGTTATCATTTTGCCTGAAAGACAGCAACGAATTACAGATTGGAGCAGCACTAAACTACAGTCAGAATTTCTTGTGCTGCGGGTTGTTTTCTTCAATTTAGGAACCAAGATTCATATTTCTAATGCAATTTCCTGTCCACATGGCCTCTAGAAGAAATTTAGCTTAAACATTTCTTTAAATCATGTGCAGCAAATGAAGTAATCTTGTGTGTGTGTGAGGGCTGGGACCTGTTAAGCACCATCTTCCCTGGCACAGGTGGGTGATCTGACAATATTTATATCTCTGCAAATATCATCCACTCTATACACATCACATGAAACCAAGAGATGGACTGGGGAGCAGGGCAGGTCCTGATTGCACTGGAGGTGGTGGAAGTTTTGTCACTGATTTTAGCAGGACTGGGGCTTTTTTTTCATTTGGGGAATGTGCCTATGGGTTAAGAATAAAGTTAAAATGTTATGAAGTATTTCTGTAATGCACAAGAACAATGGAAAATAGATAAGATTAATGGAGAGGAAGAAGGACCTCATCCCCTGTTAAAGACATCCTTAGCTGGAAGCATTTTTATAATGCCTAATTGGCTGTGCAGCAAGAGCTAAAAACTAAGGCTGCATGTACTGGGTTTTCAATTTAGACCTAGATGAATACAAATATTTTCATCAGCATTTTACACTCAAAAACGGCACCATTTTAATAAACTAATTTGATAATTGTTTAAGAAATCTGTATAATGAGGCTTAAATAAAATTGTAAGCCTGTACTCACTTTGGGATATTATAAAAATTTTCTTCTGAGTCCAGGGCATATTGAATGCAGCAACAATTATAAGTCTATAATTGTTAAATTGTGTTAATTGTATAAATTCCAATTTGATAACAGAATTATCTAAATTTCCCTGTCTCTTACTTTCATTCAGCTTTGTAAAATAAAGCCCACCTGAGCAAAATAATTCTTTTGACCACTTTTGTAAGAGACCAGGTTTGAAGCTAAACATGAAAATTTAGAAAGCTTGCATTTTATTCAGAACAGCATCTGTACCCTATTTGCATGAATACCCACTCTGTCTCACAGATTCCATGAAAGTGGAGTAGGTATGACAGCCACAGCAAAGATACTCATTTCTGTGCAGTGTCTGAGCAACAGCTGTGGAATAATACAGGGAAAAAACAAAAGGCTTTGTGCAGAAGCACACATTTTAAACAGCCACCCAAGGGATGAACAAAAATCAGCTGCTGAACGTAGCTGGTTTTTAACTAAAGGTCAGATAAAATTGCACAGAAACCTCCGCTACTCAGCAGTGTTTCTGCAGGAGGGCTGTTATTTCTAGCTGTATCATTATTTCTGGTGTTTTTAACACAATTCACTTCTCTAAATATGTTAGTATCTCTTTCACTTGTGTCTGGATGGGTCCAGCATGTATGTATCACTCTCATTTCTTTCAAGTTATTCTTTCAAATAATATAAAATAAATGGAGAAACTTACTGCAATTGTACAGCTGGTTCAGTTTCTGGAGGTCGTACTCACTGAAATCCATTCGCTGTCCTATGACATCCAAGAAGTCTGGTATGTTGGTGATGATGGTGGGCTCAGTTCCGTTCCTGAACGCAGTCTTGCTGTAGTGCATCACAGAATTGTAGTCATAGGGAACATTCAGGAAGTCTGATGTTTTATCATCATATTTATTGAAATTATGTTCTTTACCTAAATGGCCAAATTGAAATGAAAGAGTGTCTGTTGCTCAAGGGAATCAAATTTTGATGTAAAATCTTACAGTGACAGAGAATCTATCACATCTCAAAATAATTTTTGTAGTCATTTACTTGTACTTACTCTGTAAAACAGTTTTATTTCCAGTCTAGTGCTATTTACTTTCCTCTTTCAGCCACTGATGACTTCTGCTGGATGAAGCAAAGTTTTTGCTACCAGAAAACTTTTTCCTGTGGAACTACTTGTAAACTTCGATGGGCTTGTGACACCCAAGAGTGGAGAGAGTGTTTTAGTACTCAAATTACTGCAATTTGCAACTGTTTCTAATCTGTACTCTCTGATGTTCAATTGCTAGCCGTTTTAGGTAGCAATAAACAATTTAGAGTTGTCATCAGATAAGCTTCCAGAATTTAGCTTTACGGATGTGTTCTGAAGTATGAGCAAAAACCCAATTGCTTACTACCAATGGGGAGTCAAGATTTAAATCAGTCAAAATACAGTAACTATATTCTGGTCAGTGTAAAAAAAAATTTCAGCAGTTTCAAATGTCTCACAATAATGCAACTTGTCACTAAACAGTCAGCAAAATATAATGCAAATCAAATAACAGAGTCTGTGTAATTTTCTGTAATATATAATTGAGTATGCACCTGACTGTTGATCACAACTAAATAAGAATGCATTAGATTTAATCATTATCTGTTTTTTCAGTCTTCTGTGTGTACTTATGTCAGGAAAATATCAAGTCTGTGTATATAACTTTGTTTTTGAACAGCCTGAAAGTCACAGAGGATGACAACCTAAAGAGGCAGAGACAGAGCAAAGTCCTGAGGAATTCTGTACGATCTCTCAGGGTTGTGCCAAATATACCAACATTTACAATTCACAAGCTGCATTGCTAAAGTAACTGCTGGTGTGACACAGACCCTGAAAGGTCTCTCCTGCTTGCCCACCCTCTGCACACTCTGCTCTCTCAGTTGCTGCCTGCACGAGGTGTAGCAGGCAGGCAGAAAGAGAAGGAGCAGTGTTTCCCTGGAGATTTTCTGCTGGCTTTGGTCACAGATTTTTCAGACTTGGAGTGGGGGGGAGGTTTAGTTATTTTTATTTCATTAAGGTCTTCTAGAGTAAGTGTGCTTTTAGAGTATTCATTTAAACAAACTAAATTATCCTCTTCTGCTGCTCTGTAGTACAACACATAGAATAACAGGATTCAGATCACTAATTACAGCTTTGGAAACTGTCATGGCACAAGGAATTACAACAGCAACAAGTGAGAATTTCTGTTTCAAATAAATGTCCCTTCATATCTAATTTCTTGATACAGTGGCTTTGAAAAATAAGTCCAGGTGAGAGAATAGCATCACCACCAAAAGATGTCTGGAAGAGATGTTCCACAGCTAAACTGCTAACACCAGAGATTGAAAGGAAAAGCAGAGAAGTGACTGACCAGACTGAATCCTGTCCCAGACAATGGTCACATAGTCATCCCGGTCAGACCGTGACTGCTCATGCCAGAATCCCAGGGCGTGCAGGAATTCATGCTCGATTGTCCCAATCCTGTCACAGTTGGCTCCAATGGAGAGTTGCTGCAAGCCCATTTGCATGTTTCCCACTGAGGACCAGCAGCTGGCATTGACACAAAATGAGAGAGGGCTCTGTAAGATGCACACCATCCCCATGCCATGCAAGCTTCAAAACCAGTCTATTCAACAGGTATATTTTTAACATTTTTAAATGTAACTTGAAGTCACATTTTGTTACAGAGAGCACTTTTCCATTGATCTGTTCCTTATCATACCCCTTCCTCTCACGCTTAGCTCTGTTTCAATAAACAAGAAGTTCCTTGTCTCTGATTCTATTAGAAGAAAAATGTTGAGCTATTTGTGACAAAAGAAAACTGATGATGATTTCTTTGGTACTCTGGAATATCAAAGGTTGTGGGCACATAACTTAGAACTATTAAATTACTTGAAATTAATGATTTTCAGCTAGACCATAATATGTGACTGTGAGCACACTTTGAGCCTGTCCCTATCATAAGGAGAAGTGGGTTCATGAACATTCTCTCCTCTGCCTGCTTTTCTCTGCACTGTTTTGGCCTTTTACTTTGCGTGGGGCTGTGGTTGCCAGGCAAGGTGTGCTTCTGCATGGTGTGTTTACCTTCTCAGAGGCTGATGGGTTTGACAGTACTTTCCACAAGCTCTTTTCTTTCTGGCTCTCTGTGAGCTGGCATGCTAGAGCACTTGCTGCTCTCACACACTGCCAAGTAAGAGCAAAACTGCAGCTGTGCTTTAAGTTTTTATTAAAGGGTGAAAGAATTTAGTGAGTTATCTGCACAGGCAAATAAAATGGCACCCCATGCCCACAAACTAGCAGGCATAGAGAGCTACATTTAAATTGGTATTTTATGCAGCAAATAAATTAATACTTACCCAATGAAGTACATAAAATTAATCGGGCACAAAATATGTCATAGGATTTGCAGTCCTATCACCCCAGAAATTTAAAAATACAAGCACACCATGTGCTTTCAAACTCTGTAACTTATTAGTGCAACATATTCCCCAGTATTTCATTTTCCACAGAGCAACATAGGCCTTATGTATTGATTACTCATTAAAATCACAACATGAGACCTGGTAAGAAGCACATGTAGAATCCCTAATCACAAGGTCTTTCCTAGAACGAGGCCTCATATTGATTCCTGTATTGTGCAGAAGAAGTCCATCACAGGCCTGGGTCCACCTCCAACCAAAGCCACCTCTGGCTTCACAGCTGCTGCACAGTGCACAGCAGGCTACAGCAGGAACATCCAAGACTCTCGGCAAAAGTAACATCCAAATGACAGTAGGTGCAGCTGCCCCTTGCCTTTGGTCTGCCAAATGCCTACAACACTGTCATTCAACAGCCACAGAGGGAGTAAATACATGGTCTGTGCCACCCTGCACTGAGAATAAAGCTTGGGTGAGTGGGACATGGCACTCCAGAGCAATGGGCACATAGAACCCTGTGTCAGCAGTGTCTTCTGGAAGGGAGAAAGGAGAGGGAAGTCCCAGCTTTCCCCAGCTGGGTGAGAGCTGTATTGCCTGTGACTCAATGCTCCCTGCATTGCTATCAGAAGTTGGAGGAACAGGGAAGTACTTGCTCAGACTAATCCCACCATCCCCTTTTTAAGGCTGTAAATAGACACACCCCATCAGTTGCAGTGGTGCTGCTTATTTCAGCATGTCCTGCAACTAGTTTTCTTCCCATAGTATCACAGATCACCAATATCAGCTCACAGACATTTTGACTTATCAGCACCAAGCTGGATAGCCAGGGATCTGTGTCAATCCACTCCTGCACGGATTCCCTTTGCCATGCACAACAGTGGCAAGACCTGAAGTGACCTCCCATGAGTGCTCCATGAAAACCTGATTTTCCATGTGGAAATACTAGAGATGATGTTCATCCTCCCTGGTCTGTTAATCATTTGATTCTACCACACCATGCTAGTTTTCCTGCTGAATGAGTTCTACTCTTCATGAGAAGAGTAAGGTGAAATGGCATATCCATTGCAGGTTTCCAGACTCCTCTGTGAACTTTTCAGCGACATCTTGCCACATCTGATTATCCTGCATTTCTGTAATTCACAATTACACCTCATGTGTTTTGCTCAGCACACAGGCAGGAGTTAACATAATACTGGTAGTAGCCAAGGTGAATGATAGATGAAGAACATGTACAGGAAGAGAACTCTTTGTACAGGATCTTGATACACTCTGTAACTATACCAGAGACTACAAATGCATTTTTACACAGGGCAGCCAATACAACAAAAGACAGCTGGCTTCTTTTGTGGCTGACTTCATTTGAATTCAAAAGGGTATTCCACATGAGGACTTTATGGCCTACTTCAAATCCTTTTGACACAAAAGTTCCCCCACATTCCTCTGTTTTATAGATGCTAGCCAAGATCAGAAAGGCAAAGAAGTGATTTTTCAACCTTTACTTGGTGTGGTAAAATTTTATGTTGCCAGGAACTTTGTGTGCCTGTCTGCACTGTACCCTCTGGACCGAGGTCTTCAGTCAGCAGATAGAATAGTCCTAACTGATTAAAAAAACTCCAAAACATTAGGAACAACAGAACAAAAATGGGTTAGTTTACCCAGCTCACACCTTGTTCCATTACACTAGAAGTAAGGAATGGCTTGAAATGAAAGCAGTTCATTCAGGGTCAGTCCTGAGTTCTTTGTACAACCCAAGATGACTCATGGAAGCTGGATGGACCTTTTCAGGAGACTGCACCACTTAGATCAAATCTTTTAAAAAGTTCTGCTGTGAATGTGTCAGCTAAGGTGATGGAAACACTTCAGGGCAAGCCACACACACTGGCAGTGAGGGCAAGATATATTATCCAACTAGAAGGATTCATCTTCCTCATCACCATGACTCATCTATTTTTAATAGACATATAAATGAAACATTGTGCAGAGGCCTCCTACTTGCCATAGGCTAAATAGTGTGGTTTTTTTCAGGTACAATTATTAGCAAATTCAATGCATACTTTAGGGGATGAAGGATTACAAAATTCAGCTACATGAGTTTTCCATTTAGCTCAAAAAGCTGGAGTCATTAGCACAGGAAAATGCATTGCTCCCTGAGTCTCCAATTATACATCTTTTAGAGCTGAGTTTCAATGTCATGTGTACAGCATGAACAGCAGCAAATACAAAGAGCCAGAAACCAAAGAAATTTTGAGACAATTATCTGCTACAAATATCTCAGAACAAGCCAAAAGGAAAAAGAAATGTTTTTATTATCAGAAAATCTTTTCCCATTTATGAGTGCATTCTCATATCAGGAAATGAATTTCTGAAAACAAATTTCCTCACCAGGCTATCAAGCTCTCCCTGTTCTCCTTTTCTATAAGAGAAATGGTTCAGCATACAGTGAAGAATATATTTGTTCTTGTTGCACTGTTTTGTCAAAGAATGTCTTAGAATGGAAGAAGTTGGGGCAATTTTGACTCCTTTACTGGAGTCTTATTTTGCAAAATTTAAGATAAAATAGCATGACTATTCATCAAAAGAGGTAAATAAAGTAAAACATCAGCAAAATATCTCAGTGCTGTACAGAATTTAAAAATATTGCTCTTTGTCTGAATGCTCATGTAACATTGTTCAAGTGCAAATCCATTGTTACATTCAAACAAACTCATTGCCCCACAGTGAGAACTATCATATTTCTCCTTGGTTTTTCTTTTCCCCTAGAAGCCAAGGTATACTAGGAATGACCAGCTGAAAATGATCCTCCATATATCCAAAGATCAGTCAGGAACATAATTTCTTTGTTTCTGATATCTTTTACCACATCCAGTAAAATACCTCTTAAAGGACTAGATTTCTTCTTATATTTAAGAATAAATATCAGTAGAAATTGTTCATTACCACTAAGGTAATACCTCTTTTGGAAACTATGACAGTTTAAAAAAGACTGGGTAAATGGAGACAACAAAAAAAGTAAAGTTATTATTAGATATATGAGTTTTAGAGTGAATACTGGCCATGAGACTAGTCTGAAAGCTAACATAATGAAAGTTATTTTGAATTGCTTCTCTTACCCACTTCCTTTGAACACAGATATGTAATTCTTCTCCCCTTCCCAAGGTTTGAAGTCAATACAGGTTTTCAGTCGATACTGTTCAAATGCCTTGAGGATGAGTCCCTTAGCATTCATTTCTGCAAAACAAACAGCATTCTTGTCAATACTAAACTGAATGATTTCTACTATTATCCATATGGAGCAAGTCCCAAGGGTGGGTCTTGCTCCAGCAATCTTTGATCAAAATATTCAGACTTTTTGTTGGATTAAGACCCAAGGGGGAGACCTAAAAAACATAAATTATGGTCTTGCAACACTGTATCTTGCTCTTGTTTTGCTCCTGTGTAATTTTTCTTTGGTACTTATGTATCAAATGTGACATGATGAGTATATAGAAGGATAGTGTGTGAAGGTTTTAATTTTGTAGATTCTTTCATTTATTTTTTTCAGATTTACATAGACAAGTATTAAATAGATAGGAAATGAAGACTTCATATTTTACCTAGTGCAGAATGCAGGCTACAGATCCCTCACTGCATTTCTCCACGACTTGCGTTTTTTAGATTGTAACCGTGTTATCTCCTCTAAGCAACTTGCACAGTTTCAACATAAAGATTTAAAGGATGGAGTCAAATTATGATGTATCTCTGACTCACGTTAGGGGACTCAGCAATGTGCCACTGCAAACTCTCTGTCAGAATGCCATTTTGCCTTCACTGCTGTGAATGATGTAAATGGCCAGGTAAGCTTCCTGTCCTTAAAAATATCTTCAGTGTCCTCTTTGCACTTCTGCTTTGAAGAGTTTCATGTCTCAGACACAAGGTTCTATAACCAAAACAATCTTCTGGGCCGTATCAGGATAATAATTCAAGAAAGGAGGTGAGAGCCAGCGCTGATACCAAGATTATAAATCCCTTTTGTGCACGCTCAGCCCCATTCCTGCTGTGGGAAACGGCCTGCTCTAGATTAAAAGAGGAAGGGACACCACAGGAGCTTTATCAACCTGTGTTTAACAGTTCAATCAATGCAACATACAGACATTGTGAAAAGGCAAGTACTGTACCCAGGCTGTCCTCAAGGACGTAAGGGATAACATGAGGCCACCGGTAGTTGTCACCAATGATGGAGTTTCGTTCCTGTACGCAAGAAAGAAAACAAGTATGCAGTCCTCAGTAGAAAGGGATTTAGCATCAGGGACTACAATAGTGCTAAAGCATACCTACAATTCCAAGTAAGACATGAAGGAAAACAATGAGCTCAAAAACCTTGAAAGATTACTCAGAGGTCTGAGGTTTGAGTTTGAAATCCCTTCATGCCCTTCTACGGGTGTCTCCAACTTCGGCTGCATTTTCTCCTAGAAATTACCCAAGCTTTTGATGCATATGCATTGGAGCTTCTGCTCATGTGGGAAGCCTTAAGATCTAAAGTCCTGAAAACTGTACGGAGATTAATAGTTTTGTAATTTTTCATAATGCAAGGGTTTGTTTCTGTGCCTTTAGCAAGTACTGTCCTTGCTTTCAGTGACATATTTGGAATATCTCCCAAAAGGGAGAGTAAAATACTATTTTCAAACTACTGACAGTGAGTGCAAGACACATTGGGGGCTTCCTACTATACATTTTTGAGATATAAATGTAATTTTTTTTTTTCATTGATCAGATAAGGATGCTGGCCAGATGCCTTAAAACATGGTATTAGAGATCTAAATTTTTTTATCAGTTTTAGTCAATCTACTTACAAGATTAAGGTTTTGCAGTGCTGCTCAATAAATTTAACTGGCTCAGAATAAATATTATACAGATAAATGAAGAATTATTTTTATACAAACCTGCTTGGATGATGATCAGTGCTGCCTAATCTCTTAAAAGTGACAATGTGAAAAAGGAAACAAGAAGCTAACAATATTGATCTAATCACTGAAGAGATCTCATGCTGGATAATGTTTCTGCAAATGCTGCTGACTCTTCCCTGTCTATGACATTTTGTAGAATTCCATCCCCTATCATCTTCAGTTTATTGTTACATAAACAGCATTTATTGTTTGTAAGAGCAGGATGCGTCTATTGTTTCCATGCCAGTGATACTTTACATTTAAGTCAATGACATATTTTTGGCTTTGTATTTTATATTTGAACTCACCCCAGGAAGTTTGATGTCTCCCTCAAAAAGGTCTAGTCCTAAAGCTAAAGGGAAGAGGAGATTAATATTCAGTTATTGTATTGATCTGTGACTACTATAATGAAAATTATCAAAGAAAATCAAGACTGAATTTTGAAAAACCTTCATTTATGTTGAAGATGTCCTGATCAATTCCTCCATCTATGTCTATTTCTGAAAAATAAAAAGACAAGTGAGGTAGGACATTAGCCCTTGCTGTTATCTTTATGAAGTGTGAAAATTAATGCAATAACAATAACAGTAATTATAAATCTGTGTCTGTCCTAGCAATGTTTTTGAGCAGCTGGTTTTGTTGACTGCCTCCCGTGCATACAAATTGATCTCTAAACAGAACTCACCAGTTGTCTCTGGAGCAGGCTGGGGAGGGGAAAGAAAAAAAAAGATATTATTAGAAATGCACATAATGAAATGCAGCTCGCATTACTTTCTGAACAGTACTAGAGATGTGACTCAAGCTCAACTGACAGCACTTAGCACATGGCTTTGTATTGGATTGACTGCACCCACTGCCTCCTCATCTGACAGGAAACCTGTATTTGCCCGTGTGGCAGCTTTGTGACCTCCCCACCTCAGGGTGCCCAACAAGTAATTCAACCACTACTGCTTCTGTGGAGGTTTCACAGCTGCTTTTCTCTCACAACTCAGGTAGTGACAAATTGTCCTTCACAAATGGGAAAGAAAGGAGCCTATGATTTCTATGGAATCAAGTATTGCTACTAGTCAGCAGCTGTACAGAACCTGTGGAAGGTATGCTGAACTTCCCATCACAAATCTGAAGACTGGAGGAAAGAATGAGTGGCCTGGCATTACACAGTGAGGCTTTGAAGGACTGGGTACACAGCCCAGGTCACCTCAGCCCCAGTCCAGTGCCCTACCTGGACTCCATTTACCTGAGTAATAGCAACTCAAACACTCCCTTTGCAACATGGACAATCCACAGACCATAATGAGATACAGTGACATGTGATGAGGTGTACATAGAACAATTTCCTTGCCATAACATGCCTATAGAATCTAATCTTAACTCTTTTATTTGACTGGACTCTTCAGTTTTGGACTGCCTTGGACATACTTAACGTAACGCTTTATGACTATTTCTCACATAGTGAGTAAAATCATGAACACCCTTTCTAAGCAATTGGTCCTGGGTGTCTTGCATTTGTATGTTTGAATAGAAATTCACAAAATGAAGATAAAAGCCATCTTTTTATTCTAAAAAAAAGTGTGCGATTTTTACTTCTATTTTTACCACAGTTTTCCCCCTGTTTTTCTTTCTCCATATAAATAATTTATTTTCTGTACATTCAGCTTTGCATGTAAGACTTCTTTTTCCAGTGTGATAAGCATCTTCAACTTCCACTAGAAGTAATGGACAACACAAAATCAGAATGCTGAAAACCAGCAAAAATCAAGTCCATGCAGTCCCTAGGAACATTAATTGTGGTAATCTCTGACATCTCTACGATGTGTAAGACAACACTATGGCCAGAATATTCAAGAGAGATTCAAATGCACAAGTTCTTCTAGACTTGAGTTTCAACACATAAAGATGGGAACAATTTCGAGGGAAACAACTGTGAGCCCTAGAACTGACTTCATATAAAAATTTTAACCAAACACAGAAAGAAAATCCTACCTTCCACAAAATTTCAAGGTTCAGAAAGAAAGCTTTGAAATTGTCAGATTGCCCTATTTTAGCCTCATAATGAAAGATTAATTTCTACTCTGAAATTACTGTCTTTTAAAAACTTCGGCAAATGGCAGAAAAAAATATTGTAAATACAAAGGCCAGAAATCTCATTTTATGATCCACCTGAACTAAAATTCACTCAAGGTGTTGCTTCACAGCTTTTGTCAGATTTTGACCATTTAATCCGGTTGCCTAAGAGGGGAAAACCATTTCTGCCAAACCAAGTGGAGGCTGTAATTTTATGTTTAAGAGACATAATTCCTAACTGGCATCAGCTGGCACAGCAAACATTTAATATCTGTTAAAAACAGCCAAAGTTTTTAACCAGCTTCTTCTGCTTCTTCTTTTTTTAGTGAAAACTACCACTCACATATGTCCTTGCTCAGTCTAAAGTCAGGATTTTGACCTTGAAGGGTCAGTTACAGAAACCACTGAGTAGAATCTGTTTCCTGACGGAATTTCTCATGAAACAGCCCTGCTTCAGGACTTTGCATTTTTTGATGTTTTTAAATTTGTCAGGTTTTAAGTGTGGTGACTCTTAAAAACCCAGTATCATTGAGGAAAAATTACTAACTCCATTGAAAAACTGGTTTCAGAGTTGGGCAGATGCAAATGCTGAAGAATTAATATTGATCTCACATTTCAAAATTAACTGGTATCATTCAGGTTTACATTGATACATGAGAAATAACAATTGGGACTTTAGAAAAATACCCCACAACAGTATACACATACAGCTTAATGACTGCAGATATCTTGTTCAGACAAACCATCCATACATTTGAAATGTCAATAGACTCCTCCTACACGTTGAAGTTTTGTTGCACATGTATTGCATCCTTACAATATATGGTGCAAAGTACATAATGTACTTGGTTATCACTGCATAAGACAATTCATTATCACTCTGCATAAAACAGTATCTACATATTCAAGTTTTGAAATGAAGGTGCAGCTTGTAAAACAAGTTGCAAGTACATGGGAAAAGTGTGCAACACATTTTAAAGACTTCATTGGCTTTTAAACTCCCATTCAAACAGATTTCTGTGAAAAAAAATTACAAGTAAAGCTTGCAATACTAAATAAATAAAATCATATCATTGCATTTTACATTAAAAATTACTGATGGAAGAGAAGAATCACACCCATATATGCTGAATCCTCTTACAACCATTAATGGTGAGTAAAAATTTTCAGCAGTTCCAATGACTATTAACTACGATGTACCCATATCTACTAATCAGAAAGTATAACTGTCCTAAAGGTACAAACTGGGTAACTCCTGGAAAAGTTCCTCTAGCAGCAGCAGAAGCTCACAAGTTGAGATCAGGAGCTAAGTATAATGGTAATTTTGGTGCTCAAATCACAGTCTGAGTTCATAACTGAACAATACTAAATGCAGCAACTCACTGAAATCCAGGCTGGTCTTCAGTGTCTGAAAACTGCCACTGAATGTTTTATACTGAAGGAATCCCTTCCATCACTTCTTTCCACTGTGCTCCCAACAAAATTAGTTCTTTAGTCCTGTTAATCTCAACAGCAAAACACTGTTTCAAATAGAGTATTTCTGCATACAAGTGTCACATGGCAGTGACTTTGGTCTCAATATCAGCCTGACAAATACATGATGCATTTCTAGGCTGTGCAAGTATTGTAAACACACAACAGGTACACAGTTCATAGTTTCATGCAGAGGAAGGTTGTGTTAGCTGAAGTGTACCAAAGAGGAATCTAATTTAGTCTAATCTACACACACAAAAATTTCTGATTATTTTTAATATCAGTCCCTAATTTTGGACATAGACAACATATGAATTAAGACATTGTAATGGTTGTTTAAACCATGGCTTGTGAGAGCACACTTAACAAAAATTCATAAACAAAAATTCAAGTGCATCTTGGACAGGTGGGAAACATCTTGCCTATTGTAATCATCTAAAAATCAGGTGAAGGGACTCAGTCATCAGCCAAGAAACAAATGGACAATTCTTATGTGCCAAGAACATCTATGGCACCACCATGATGCCCTGGCATCACCATAAGATGATCCATCTCACCTAGCCTGGACATCCATTCAGATGGAATATACTCATCTAGTTTGGATGAGACACCTAACCTACCAATGATTTCTCCAGACTATATTATCTTAGTATTGGCATCCAGAAATTTGAAATTAGCTCTTTCTGGCCATAGAACACATGGGAAGGAAATAATTAGCCCTGGTGGTCAGATGCCCCTCTCTTACACAAGACCTAGTTTTTAGGAATGAGTTTGATATCAGGAAACTTCTGGATGTTATCAACACCCTGTATCACCTCCTATAGGCTTTAACAAAGCCTGCAGTGGAATCTAAACAAGACTGAGGTTTGAGTTTCCAAAAGACTAGGGCAGAGGCACAGGTAGTGGGAATAGTAAGGAAGGATGGGATTGGGGTGATGGGGAATACGGGAGGACTATGGGGAAGTTAGGAATGTGAGGCAGAGTGCTTAACTTAGGGAGATCTGTGAGCATGTGTCAGTGGAGAGGAAGAAGATAAGGCTGCCAAAGATAGTTACGTTGCACAACTTAGATGATGTTATTGCTCTTAGGTAGTGTCATAAAAAGTAATACCTTACCCTAGATTACCCTGAAGATATGAACAGCTGAAACAAACTTTCAAGAACCTTCCAGTTTTTGTTCTCTGAACAAACCATATTGTGCATCACCAAAAGTTCCTGAGCTCTACAACAAATCCTCCCAACATGAGCAAAATGCTACATTTCACTAAAAAAGACAGGTAGTATCAAAACCTCAACAGCTATTTTTGACCTGAAATATTTCAGGTGGATTGGAGGAACAGGGAGCAGTCATTTCCAAGTATATGCAGTAGCTAATAAGGCATAAATTTCAACATCAATTATATTATATTATATGTTATAGCAAAAAAAAACCCCAACCAAACCAAATCAAAACAAACCAAAACAAACAAAACCAAATCAAAACAAACCAAAACAAACCAAAACAAAAACAAACAAACAAAACCGTTAGGGGTAATCAAAACAAGGCCAAAACATTCAGATATGGAAAATTGAAATAAATTTCAGTTCTTGATTTTAGCGCCAGACTTGTTGTTCTGGTAACTTTGAATACCAGTAGACATTTTGCTTAGATGGGGAACACAAGATAATCTCTTTCCATGTATAGCCAGATCTATGAAAAATAGCAACACTAAGACCCTAAGGAAACAGAAATCATTTATCTCTCCCATGCAGACAATAGAATTATATTGATTCTGTGAAATAGGAATTAAGTCTTTTCCTCTCAAGCTTATCTTAAGCTGCATTATCTATTCAGCCACATAAAGAATATACATTCTTTGTTTTCTTACCAGACTCCAGACCACCTGTAGAAGAAGACAAGTTAAAAGCCCAGGCACAGAAAACAAGCCCATGTTCTCCAGTCCACAGTTGTGTGGACAGAATTTTACACCAACTTGGTATTTAAGATAGTAAATGTCATAAATCAAAACCTTTGTCCTTTCAATGATTTACTCACCTACCTTACCTACTTTTTTCTCGTCAAGTAAGCACATCATTGCCAAGTAAGTCCATCATTACTGTATTGCAATAACTAACAGAAACACCTTAATTATTTTTAAGAACTGCTGTGAGAAAAAGCGTTGGAGAGAAATTGAAATACAGGATGAAATGGAAATAAGAAAAAGGAAATACTGGAGAAAGATACACTGAAACACAGGAAATTCCATCTAAATTTAAGCTTCTTTTTTTCTCGTTGTGTTCTTAAGCATTGGGACAAATTGCCCAGAGAAGTTGTGGAGTCTCTCTCCTTGATGACAATCAAAACACAGCCAGACACAGATGTGAGTGACCTGCTGCAGGTAATCCCCAGCACGACTGCAGGGGAATTGAACTAGGACATCTCCAGAGGTGCCTTCCCACCTCAGTCATTCTGTGATTCAGAAAATAAAGTTGGCACTAAAACCTTTTGAACAACAGAAAACTAGCAAGACTCTTTGCAAGACATTAATATATTAATATTTGTGCATTTTTTGACAGAAATTGAAAATAAGAAATGTGTGTGCATAAAAAAATATCTGTCAGCAACATAATTTCCATATTCTGCTTTTGGAAAATGCAAAGCTATTTCTATTGTTGATATATGTGAGACACTGCATTTATCACTAGTGTAAATAATGGCATCCTTCTGGATTACTTAAAGATTCCATTCAAATGAATTTTTTAAATGTCAGTACCATTGTACTGTCACCACTGTCTGTGACTCTTGGGTATTTCTTTCAAATTTAACCATCTCTTCTACTTCCTAGCTGTCAGTGAGTGCTAGAATTGCCACAGCTTCTTTTTATGCTTAAACTGCAGGTACATGTGGCAATTGTATGGTCAGGCTTTGCTAACCTTCTACTTTGCCAGGCCAACTACTTGTACAGACCAACACAAAAATTAAGAATGGCATTTAAAATTTTTTATTGTAAATTCAGACTCACAAAATTATTGTATCAAAATTTATAACATGTTGCATTCTGTTTTAAGTATCAGAGTTGGTAAGAAAGAAAGATCCTAAGTAATGAGAACACCTAAGCCATTTATCATGCTCAGATCCATACTTGTTTCATTGCTGATACATTGCGAAGTAGCAGTAGTAGATATGATTTTTCTTATAATGGTGTGGTCTTTTTCTATGAAAGCAACTAAATATTATATGCCCTACTCACCAATAATGATGGTGTCAACTGTTCTGAAATCAGTGATGTTTGGTTGGTCAAAAAGTTCTTTTGTCAAGATTTCTTCTGCAAGTTCAGCAGCCTTTGAAGTCTGCATGTTGTCATCTCCAGCTGCTGGGAGATGATTGGTACGGGTTCTGGAGGATCCCCGTGCACAAAAAAACCTGAAACCCAACTGTCATTGCAAAGCAGATTTGTTTTTATTAGATGCAGTAGCAAATAATACATACCGACCCCTGGATTTTTTGAAAAGCTGCTGAGCAGGAGAAGGAGATGGAGCATGGTGCTCTGGTGGGAGGGGCAGGCAGGCACTGCACTTTCAGGGAGTCCTCTGGGTCGAAATGGCGTGCATCTTGTCCTCTTCTGCCCCTCCACCCCAGAACCACACCTCATGTCTCCTCCTCTTGGAATGGAATTTTTCCAGTTACGACATCATCTCACACTTGGCCAGAGTGTGAGATGAGACCATAACAGCTCATGATGCCACCTTCACATTAACAACAGCTCCATTGTATACTGTTCTCCTTTCCCAGGTTAAGTTCCCAACACATTGTTTCTTTTAAGGGTCAAATTCCCACCAGTTAAACAATAAGGATTTCTTCATTACCTTTTCTTCATTATCTCGTCAACATGCCCAGCAGTGGACCCAAATATGGCAGGGCCTTAGACACAACTTTGGGCCCTGACACATGTGACCATGTGATCCACAGCTGGAACATGTCAATATTCCACCATACAAACAACAGTATAATGCAACGTGGTATCTATTAAAGATCAGTTCAATGATACTAAACTAGAAATACAACAAATAATACACAGAAACCAAATACTTAAGGCACAAAGTAACACTAATCCCTTTTTCAACCAATTCCAACCCCATGTCCCTCCAGCAAACTAGGATTCCAACTGGTGTCTTCTGCAAGGTGTCAAGTGTCCGTAATTCCTGTAGTTGTGCATGGACAGAGTTAGAATGGTCACTTAAGTTTATACAACATAACTTATCAAAATCTTCACACCCATGCTCATGTATTAAAAGCTAAAAATCAATTGGTAGTTGATTTTGTAGCATAACATGTTTAAAGCTGTCTACATCGATTAACAAATCAGATATAGCTGTGCTGGTAGTATTGCTAAACTTTGCTAACCAGCAACTAACTCTATTCAGGCTCATGAGGGTTTGTACACTTGCAACCCCAGGAGCCAATGAAGAAGTAGTGATTGTCTTGGTAGTGCTCTAGAATTTAGCTGTATCTCTGTAGTCAGGGGTAAAAACATGTATGCACTGAGTATGACAGTGCTGAGTTTGGTTTTGTTGGATGCATACTGAAGTAGTTATATTTGGGTTTAAGAGGGTTTGCTTTCTTAGGGTGCGTGGGCTACCTTTAATAGCCATTGGCACTCCGGCCGAGGCTCGGTCCCCATGGATTAAGAAGATACCTTGTGGGAGTTGCATACATATACTAAAACTCAGAGTTAGCTGTGCTGTGGTTGAATTATACCAGCATGAAGTATTTTAATACCATGGTACAGTGTCATTGACCCACCCAGTTATAGGACTATTTCTTGTGCTGATAAAGGCGGTACAACTATCTGGATTCAAGGTGCCTAAAATCCTTTGGGGGTAAAGCAGGGGATTTCCTGAGGTGGGACAGTTGTTGCCAGAATCCAGTAGCTGGGCAGGCCACAGATGAAGGGGCGCTGTCACATAAGTGTTGCAGCTCGTGGGTGGTGAGAGGTACATCGTGAATGGGTTCTGAGGCACAGCACTGCTAAGGCATCATAAGGTCTGGTTGCCTTAGCCAGAGTCACACAGATGTTTTTTCCAAGGGGGGTATGAGTCTGAAGTACCCTGTTAAAACATAAACAGAAGAAAAGTCACCTCCCCACCCCTTTTTTCACTGCCACCTGTTACTCCTGCCACGAAAGTGTTTAGCAGGTACTCAGCACCACTTCTGCTCCCCTGGAATGGTGGATAGCAACCTGCTTTCTGCTGCTATCACCTCAGCAGCCATAGAACCAGGTTCCATGGGGAACGGATACCACACCTTTGCACCTGAAAAGTAAAACTGCACAGGACCTTGAATGGATAGGGAGGGCATAATCCAAAAGAAAATTGACCCAATAGTTCCACTGAGGAGTATACAAGTAGAATGAGTGGTATTCCTAATGACTAAAGTGAGTGGATGTTAATTTTCCAATTTTTTAAAACAGTGCAACTATAGAATAACTCCTCTGAAACAACAGAAAAATCAATTTTAAAAACAAACTATATACATCTGAAAATGTCTCTGCTTTTCTCATCCTTCCTCTACACAAAGAGGCTTTTAATCGGGAGGATTTTAGTTTTATCCAAAGGCATCCAGCCCATATGCGCCAAAACCATCCCACAATGATAACCAAAGTACATTCAGTAGGGACAATAGGGAGTGTTGTTTCAGCATTGGCATACACTGCAAAGGAGAGGAAAGATAACTTCCAGAACAATAGTTTTATTCAACAATGGTGAGAAATACGAACCGAGTTTTGTTTTAAATCAATACTGAAGGCAGTTCAGTATAATATTACAAATCATAAAAATAGAAAAAGTATGAAAATTACTTAAAGTGATGATTATAAGTAAAGTAATATTATTAAAATGTTGGATCAAGCTACATAAAATGTTTTTTAAGTTTCTTGTGCTGCTCTAAGCCTTATTTTCCTTGTGGATAGGCTTACAGTCAAGGCTATGAAAACAGCAAAGGTCATAATTTTCAGACCAGATGAAAATTGGTGATTTACATTAGAAGCACTAACAACTCCAGAAAACTGCTGTAGGAGCTGGGTATTCGGCTCTGTATCCCACAATACCCCAGTATGACATCATATCTTTCAGCAGATAAACTGCATTGCATCAGGGCCTCAGTGGACGTGTTCACATTGTGCTTAGATCCTTGACAATCTCCCAGGTAGAAGTCACCTAGCTACCTTGCTCTCCAGTTTTCCTTTGAAGGAAATCAGCTGGTTCTGTTCACAAAGCATGAGGGCAGCTCTGTGGATAGCTCACTACTAACCCTCCCCAAGAGATAGCACGGACCAATCTGCACTCTGTAGGTTCTGCTCAGCGTAGTTCTCAAACACTATTGCAAAAAACCTCACATTCTTTTCTGTCATACTTCAGAACTTCCAGCACATACTTTGAGATTCATATAATGAAACCTCCACTCCAAAAAACTGAAACACAAGTTACATTATACACTCTGATTGGAAAAACACATAAAAAATAGCAACTTGTAAGGCTGCTTTTGTGCTGTGTGTATACAGAATTTAACACTACAAATGCAGGGTTGAAAGCAAAATATAAAAAAACATTTGCTTGTAACAAATAATGAATAGTTGCTTGGATTTCTGCATTTCTTCCTGGAACCTTAATTCTGGCATGTAGCCACTGTGTGGTGTCAAAAACCCAATCAATAGGGTTTTTTCGATTCCCAGCACTTCCCTGGGGGTTCTACTCCCCAAGGTTACCTAGCTGCCATATTTTTTCAATTATCTCATCCACAGGATTTCCTGTTTAATTAATCAAAAGGGTCATTATTACATTTTTATATGCTGGGGCAGCAGTCTTAATCAGTCTATTTCTCATGGTAACAAATGGGGACTTTGCATCAGAGTGTCAGTGTCCCCAATAAAAATCGCTGCTTTCATTCCTTCTTCCTTCATTCACTGTATACAATCTCATGGACACTCAGACCCTGGTTAAGTATTTTCTGTGGGGTATTTAATACTATATCCCTGAGCAGCCATGGCTAGCAAATGAGTATCCTGTGCATTAGTTTTAAATGGATTCTCTTTAAAAGAAATTTTGGCTTAGCACCAAGAATTTCTTTCTATCTCCAGTATCCAAGGTTATGAACAAGAGTTATAGATTGCTTCAAGAATCACCAGCAAGAGTATCAGCAAAAACTAGACTTAAAATTAAGTTACAGCATGACAAAGTTTGTTGACAAGATTCACTCTATTACTTACAGAACAGTTAAGGCACCCCAAGTTAAAACAAGCCACAACAAAACCAAATAAAAGCCAAATCAAAACAGAATTGAACTAGGAACTACCTCTGTGTGTGTATGTGACAAAAGGACAGTGAGGCAAGGATAAAAAGGAATATGGCTTAAAAGCTTAATATCACTCAACAGTACTTTAACTTATACTTTAAACTTAAAAATTTAACAAAGCAACAACACTTAACTTATGCCTAATTTAACTCATAACTTAAGTTATACCTTCACTGTAACCATTTAACAGAGTAATCATGCAGCATTTAAACTAACTTATAATTTACAATTTAACCTTACTTACAGGCCTAACTACTGACATCTCAGATTGCAGTGCAGCAGCAGCTACAAACGCTTGCCTTTGCAACATTATATTGGCCCTCCGCTGCTCTATGTCCTTGTCTTGTTTGACTGTTTTTCAAGCTCTGTATTCTTTTCAACTGCAACTTTGTATGCAAGTAACAGGCATTCAGCCCTGTGTCCAGCATGAAAAAGCCACTCTTTAAAGCATTTTTGAGAAGTTTGCACAAACTTTCCCCAGTATTTCAACACTCCCACGGGACCTTTAGCCTCCCATAGCTTGGGCTCAATACTTGTACAAGTTTCTAGCTTGTCCCAAAATGTGCTCCACGGCTCCGATGTCCAGCGCAGTTGTTCCCCTGGTGGAGCCATGGCCTGAGCCTCCTTTTTATGAAACATCTTTACCAATGCACTCATATAAGGACGTGACAACAATAACAAAAACAGTGAGGGCAATAACTCTGTTCTAGTGGTATCATCCACAAATGCAAAGGACTAAGAGCTCTTCCTCATGAAATCTGAAATGTACTTGAGCTATGTTTACAATACACCGCACAACAAGTGTATGATAGTGATTACACTTCGGACACAGATAAATATTACTAAGTTCCCACACACAACTGGGTACCCAGACTAAGTCTTGACCTCCCATATGCTGCACACACACAGAAGAGTGTTTCCCAGTACAGTTATGTGTTTCACTCTCTTGGTGAACCATGTGCCCCACAGCCCAAGCCCTGTCCTTTCTTTACATCAGTTTTTGTGCTCTGGGCATTCCATCCTCATCCCCATTAATGTTATGGGTTCTGGAGGATGCCTCTGCACAAAAAAACCTGAAACCCAACTGTCATTGCAAAGCAGATTTGTTTTTATTAGATGCAGTAGCAAATAATATGACCCCTGGATTTTTTGAAAAGCTGCTGAGCAGGAGAAGGAGATGGAGCATGGTGCTCTGGTGGGAGGGGCAGGCAGGCACTGCACTTTCAGGGAGTCCTCTGGGTCGAAATGGCGTGCATCTTGTCCTCTTCTGCCCCTCCACCCCAGAACCATACCTCCTATCTCCTCCTCTTGGAGTGTAATCTTTCCAGTTACGATATCTCACACTTGGTCAGAGAGTAAGTTGAGGCCACAGCAGCTCATGATATCACCTCCAGGTTAACAACAGCTCTATTGTATATTGTTCTGTCACAGGTTAAGTTCCCATCAATTGACCAAATATATTGTTTCTCTTAAGGGTCAAGTTACCACCAGTTAAACAATAAGGTTTTCTTCATTGTCTTCTCTTGTCACCGTGCACAATAGCAGACCAAGACACAACTCTGGTTCCTGACACAATGGTAGGTAGTGCTTTTGAAGGCTCCCTGGGTTACACTGGCCATGTCCACAGTAACCATTACTTCAAACCAACTGGAACAGATCCATACTTTGAAACACCTGGTGGTAAGAACCTGGCATCTATGCCGTACAAATCTCAAAGGGTTCTGCTTTAGTCTAGCTCTGATTTGATCCCAAGTACTGGGCATCAGTGGTAAGAACTGGACTGCATTAGGCAGGGATCTGCAGAACATATTCTGGCTTAGTTTCAAAACAGAGGAATTCAATTTGTACAATCCAAAACTACTCCATGATGCGAGCAAAAACATGGTAAATAGGAATGGTGATGATGATAATGCTTGCTTAAAAAATACACTCCTGATCAAAACTGAAAAACTGTATCCATTGTTTCTTGATTATAGTACCTTACAAGGGCTTTCCATAGATGGTGAACTCAACAGAAAGAGCACAATTTTGTTCTTACTACTTGATTTTGGAAGAAAGCCTAACACTCTGCTTTTCTGCTCCCCTTTAAATGGAAATAATCACTACAATTGCTCTCTGTTCCCCATCCCCATTTCTAAGATGTATCAACCACTACTAGAAGCTCACACCAAATTCTTGTCAACAGTAGATAGAGGGATGAAGGGTTGTATGAACCTCTGTGTCATGACCACTGCTGCTTTCAGAACTGGCCAAAAAGTGAGTTACCTAAAGAAAATATTAGCAGGTGTGGGAATTGGCATATAGCGACACCAAAGAGAGAAGGCACAAAAGTTATATGCTAACACACACTGCTGTTTCATTAAATAAACTCAGAATTTTGACACCTCAACTGGTCATCTAGTAAAATAAAACAAGATGCAATGTGTTGGAAGATAAGCCTCGACAGCAATGGAAAAATAAATAATATGCTAATAACAGAACATCAGGACTTTTTAGAGAAGCTCTTGGCAGAAAATTCAGTGTCACCCAGGAAGTAGCTAAAATGGAGTTTTTAATACATGTTGAGAAGAAAGTAATTAATATAGGAGCAGTCTTCAGGAAGCTTTTTACTGTCTAACCATGGAAGAAGATCTTTTCAACAGACCTCATCTACTTTTGTGACCATGTTCTCTACAATGACAAACATCTTGCCTAGTTACTGACTTACTGTCTGCGTTCAGGCAATATACCTACCCCTTATTTTTCTTCAGGGTTTTCCTACTTGCATTTTTCTTACCAGATGAATACAGCCATACTATACCTTCAAGACTGAGGCCCACAGTAAGAAATAACTGAGTATTACTGGAGATGAATTAATAAAGAGTAGTGCAGCTTACTTGAATAGACAGTGTGCATTTTCAGAGGAAAAGAAAAAGAATGGTAGTCTTAGATTATGCCTTTGTTCCACAGCTACCAGGGCATGCATGTTGAGGAATGCACCTGGTCAAGGTAGCTCAGCTTGCAAGCTGCAGATTGAGGTGCCTGAGAGTCTTGTGAATGGTCAGGCTGAGAAGTTGCCTTAACATATGACAGCCAACATGATAAATGTCCTTTCTTGACACAGTCAGGGTCCTGTGGCATTCAAGAATGTTATTTCCATTAACATTTTGATCTGCAACATTTTGATATGGACCACCAGTATCCTGATTGCAAGCTCTGAGTTTGAAGAAAAATAAAAACATAAATGCAAAGGAGAAGGGTCATGTCTTTAACTGGTGGATTGCTTTTTCCTTTTTTGCAATTCTTTGTCTTGAAAATGTTTCACAACTTTTACAAGTGCTAAGATATCTAATGAACCCTGAGTAACTATAAGAGACACCTGCAAAATCTGAGCTTTTGCCAGATTTTGAAAGAAATTACATTTCTTTCCCCACAGACTCTCTAACTTTTATGCTGCTAGGAGAAACAAGGAAAATGAAAGACATCAGAGCTTGTTGCAGAGCTTGCTGCAGATCTATTGCAAGTGACTGCCTGGATCTCCTGCTGAGCTTACTTTGTGAGCACCCAGAGAGAGATGGAGAGCTCCCAGAGCAGACTGCATGTTCCCTGGGGCAGACACCATGTCATCATGCCTTCCTAGTGCCACTGTTGCCTGTGGGCTCTTCACAGCACAGCAAAAACGATACTGCAGTGCTTTTCCCCTGCCTTGCTGCAGAAGAAGGAACATTCATCAGGCATCATCCAATGCAGATGGGAAGCATCACCTGTTTTACTCTTCTTTGTAAAGCTACAAAGCTTTGTCATAATCTGGGAAGAGACAGTAATGGGAACAGAGAGCTTGGGAAAAACGAATGGAGGAGGACAAGGATGCTCTCTTAAAAGCCAAAAGGAACTTAATTGCAAAACGCAATTTCAGTTAAATACGGAGAACCATAAACCCAAGTAAAATTAGCTTCATACATATAGTGATTTTTTAGAATTTTTGGTAGGCAGTTTCATATTTCAATAGTTTTGTTAATCTTCTGTAAAGTGGCAGAGATGCTTTGGTAATTTTGCCATTTGTATACTGCTCAGCCAAAAGCGGTGATTCATGACTGCTCATTGACATTTGGGTGCAACCTGTCTGATCGCAAGTTTCAATGCCAGCTTCAAATGATATGGATTCATTATATAACATGAAAAGTGCTGGTTTGCAGAACAATGTGTCCCACCCACAGCAGTGCTTATAGTACAAATGTGAAAAGAGCAGGAGGATACTTAGATGGTCTATTACTCTCAGATAGTGGATTGTCCCTTGCCCTGTCTCAAGATTCCTGCATTATCTTGCACAAATTAGGTTCACTTTTTCAGTTAATCTCCCAAACAGAGATACTGTTGCAGTGTTATCTCCTTGGCTGATAAGGCAAAAGCAGCAATCAAGATAAGAGTTGTCAGATAAACCTGCAAGATAACAGACCCTCGATCTAATCCAGAATGTTACAAATTGAATACCCAAATATTTAAAGTAAGGAAGCTCTAGTGTTTACAAACCTAGCAAGCATTGTGTGGGATGTAATGTAAAAGAGTGAAAGTTACACCAGATATCAAATACAAGTGTTCCAACTGCTTGCAGAGGAGAAAACAAGGCATGCTTGCTTCCATTAAGAGTTTATCAGGATAATGAAGCAGACCTTCAGCTTCCTCGCACTGCTCAGCTACAGGTAAATTAAAAAGCAAGGTTGAAAAGCAAATGGCAGAAGCTTGGGTATAACACTGGACACCTTCCTGCCCACTTTAACCACCATTTTTTGTATGCCTAAGAAAACAGTATTTAATAAATCAAATAACTACTCATACAGGATTACATCTCCTTCCCTCCCCCAGGGTGCTGAATCACGTCTGGCATGTTTTTACACAAACACATTTCATACTAAATATGAATCAGATTACGGTGTGAAACGAACTGTCACTGATCAGCAGCTACTAAAGCGGCTGTGGCTGGCCACTACCCTGCCACTGCAGAAGCACACTTCAGGGAGACTTCATTCTTTCACAGACGAGGCAACATAAGCCTTAGCTGTACAATTCCTCCCTTCATACCAGAGGACTGTCCCAACTCCAGACTTGTGAATGCTGAGAAGGGATAAGGCAGCACACCTGGACGGGGCACCTGGCAGACCCCACAGCACCGCGGCAGATGGAATTAGCGGGGGCCATGGTGTGCGTGCAGTCTCACAAAGCGAGAGTCAGGAATGAGCACTAACCCCTTGTCACTGTCACAGAATGCATCAGTCCCCAGCTGCCCCCGTGTGCCTCCTGCCTGCACTACAGCGCCCGAGCCCGAGAGGCCTCTGGAGAACGCCCTTGGCAAGGAGAGGTCTGGCAAGTACAGGGCGTTTGCAGGAACGTGTCACATTTAATGTTCACTCGCCAATAGGGGAACAACAAAGCTTACTTGCCACAGATGATAAAGCAATGTATGTAAATCTATAATTTTAAGATTTTAAAGTAAGTTGCAAGTATTCTTTCTGTAGAATGGAATGACCCTAGCCAGTCTCCTAACCCCCTAAAATCCATGAAAGACTTATTGCATTTTATGAAACATCGGGAGAGAAATTCCATATCTAATAGTGTTTCGGGGACAACTAGTTATTGAATTATCACCCTTAAATACTTATTTAGAGAGTATCTAAAAATATTCAGTGCCCTCTGGTGGTTTGAATTATGAAAGACAGAAAAAAAAAATCATAAAAGAAACCACTCGAGTTTGATCAGTCTCACAACTAAGGTGACACATGCATCTCACCTTCTACGGCAGTAGGGCCATAGCAGTTACCCTGGACAAAAAACATCCCACACTCTTCAGTCTGTACCTGCAAAACCTGAGAACCTAACACAAGGTTTTCCAGGCAAAAAAAAAAAAAAAAGGGTGCTATTACCATCAAAGAAACTGGGCTTTGTGAAAAGTTTTTGATTTTCAACCTGATCCTAATCTCTCCAATCCTAAACTAGATCCTCCCCCTACAGAAAACAACAAAGCAACAAAATCTATCTGCTAAAACATTCAGATTATTTCCAAGTGCAAACACATTCTGAGAAACATAAACTCCTCTACCCATAGAAGTAAACACGTCTGGAGAACTATTGGCGCTAAGCTTCTTAGTTACTGTATTTACCCCTGAGGCCCACACCAGCCTCATATTAAGGGCACAGCCAGAGGAGCTTATAAAACATACAGAATATGAAACAATAATTAGTAGCCAAGTAATATAATCGTAGCAGTTTAATCGCTGACTACTTTAAAAGAGAGAAAAGGGAGTGGGAAGGAAACGGCTGGTGCATATTTACGAGAACTGCTGTAGGGAAACGCACATAGAGGAAAACAGGTGGTGAGACACTGTAACAGGTTACCCAAAAAAGCTGTCCATGCCCCAGCCCTGGAAGCGTTCAAAGCCAGGCTGGATAAGGCTTTGAGCAACCTCGTCTGGCGGAAGGCGTCCCTGCCCACAGCAGGGGGTTGGAACGAGTTTATCTTTAAGGTTCATTGTAACCCAAGACATTCAATGAAAAACTGAGTGACATAAATGCAAGAATAAAGAAAGAATGTCAAGTAAAAGTGAGAAGCATTTTTCTCAGTGACTACACGTCCTCAAAGATTAAGCAAGTTCATAAAAACAGCATTCTGTCTCTAAGCCCTGGGAAACAACCTACAGCTTCACAGAGATGAGGAATGCCTCTAAATGTATACAGAGTACTTTAAGGCACAGATTTGAAATAGAATTAAATGCTATTCCACAGAACACATATGAGAGTGATGACTCCTCCCTCCCTCCTTGCCCTCAATTTTTTAAACAGTGTGAGCCATGGTGAGGTAATAAATGTAAAATTCACTTTCTTAGCTCTTTTCTGATCACGTCCACAAAAATGTTAGCTAAAATAAGGCTGGTTACAGCTAGAAAATGAAGAGGTGAAAACTGCCCTTCCCAAAGCAGACCTAGAGTTTGGGAAATACAAGAAACAATACAGACCTACACCACTAATGAGACAAAAAAAAAACCCATGCTTGACCCTAATAAGTCTGGCAGTTCCCTGGGAAGTAGAAGTTTTAACATTATTGAAATGCCTTCTCATTGCAGGTGCCCTGAATTTTGCCTCCTAAGTGTTTTCAAATACAGCCGCAACAGGAAACAAAAGAAACCTGATTTCTGGAGCAAATGTATGCTATATGGAGAACAGACTATGTTACTTCTGTGCCCTTTCATTGCTTGTTTCTCCAATTCTAAAAGAAACCTGAAGATGCCTTTGTCAGATATTCTTGTAGCTCTTCTGTCTTGCAGTAAGGCAGCCTTGGATGCCAGGTTCTGGAGTAATTTCACAAATGTGCACTTTGCCACATGTATTAAACACTGCCCCATCCCCTAAGTGTTCATGAATTACTGTGTCTGTTTCTGCATTAAACAAAGGATAAAAAATATACTGTTCACTATTTTATAGCAGAGTTGTCACACACATTTGCTCAAATCTCACCAGACTCACAAGTCAAATCTAAAAAGGAGGGACCCAGGAATGCATTCCAAACACAGAAAGCCTTCTAGTCCTGACTATCTGTCAGAAGATGAACTGGGTGTACAAAAAGCCCCCTCTCCCTGGGAAAAAGGCCCTGGCTTAAGACTGGAGAACAAACGGCAGTTTTACAGAGCCCAAGTATCCTATAACCAAGGTACTGCCAATGAGAATTAACCACATCACATGCATTCTTAGTAATGAAATATGAATTGCTGTAATAAAATCAAATCAAATGAAATCTCTAACAAAGCGCTAATAAAGAGATTCAGAAAATACAGTGGCTTACTTAGAGATCAGAAAATTAGATCCTATGAGGAAAATAAATTAACAAAAAGGAAATTTGCATAATTTTGTTACATTTCTGTCCTTCAAAGTAACACATAAAGTAAATTTTGTTACTGTATTACCATCTGTATGTCCTCAGAATGCAAAAGCACAAGAAATAACCAAATTTTTTTTCAGGGCAAGAACAAAGAGCAGAAGGATAAATTATCTAGCTGCCACTTTGCTGGTTAAAACTTGCAACAAGCCCAAATTTACTGCCAATTCTTTCTTCAGAAAAGCATTAAATCTTCTCAGAAAACCTACCTTTAAATAAAAAGGTTTGTTAATGACCCCAAGTGTTACATACCTCTGTCCATCTCCTTTTAGGATGTTATTTCTCTATTAACATTACACGGGACAGCAACAAACAAACATGGAAGCAAGAAAAGATGCACAAAGTAGATTTGGGCCAACCTATAATCTTTTCTGCTTGGTGGAAATACCCAAGGTATGATATAAGGTAACTTGTCAGCTCACAGATGCATCACCAGTCATATCTCATCATTCCAGCAGCATACACACCGTTTCAATAACTCACAGACATACAACTGACCACGTATTTGAGAAAGCATCTGAAAAGGAAGAAGTAGCACCAAGGGAACTGATCATCTTTATTATGCAACAAAAAGACAAATAGAAAATAAAATACTTTAATAGGAAAAAACCCAGAAGGTACAATTCAAACATAACATATTGAAACCATACATAATGCAACATAAACATGAAAACATTGTTAAGAAGCAATCTTCTAGTAAAGATTGTGTTTTGGGCAACATAAAAAACCCATCACAAATACACAGCTTTTTGCGCATGTCTGAATTTCAGTGAGAAAGATCATGACCAGCAGCAACATATTCAAAGAGTTTAATTTTCATTAAACGTTTACCTAGTGAATGTATTGGATGCAATCTCTTAATATTAAAAGTACAAAATCCTAAGCAAGGCAGCACCTGCCAATACAGATTTTAAATAAAGAGGATAAACATTTTGAAAGGTCTTTTTGTATTGCATTAATACACATTTGTTGCTTTAAAATGTGTATTCAAATCTCTCAACATTTAAACATGACTAAAATGCTCAGCAACTATGCATCAAGTGACAACTACTTATTGCTATAGAAAAAATTGTTTCCCAGAGTTTTAAAACAGATGTCATTCCACTCGGAATTCCCAAGATATATTCAAGTAATAGAAATAACTAGTTCCAGTGTCCATGAGGCATTCAGAATCTGTATTGGCTGTAGGCATTTATTGCCAGATCATATAAACATTTTATTGAATCTAAAAAAGTTAACTGAACTTACATGTAACTGGTAAACTCCTTAGGAAATGTATGCATTAATAAATCACCATAGTACATGTTGTTATTTTGAAAAGGTAGAACTTCAGCATCAGGTACCTTGATGTTCTTTTCTGTATAAGGGCACAATTCCATAGTTGGCTTTACAGAGCAAAAGTAAAAATCTAAATTTTTTTCTGTTGGCTCAATGAACCACTCCAAATCAGTATGTGGTCACACAAGCACTAGAGTTGACAGACAAGTGAGAATACACAGACTTGTATAGGGCCAAATAGGGTAATTGGAATACAAATTCCAAGTGTGGTCTGCTGTCAAAACACTGTAGTGAGACAGTAACAAAATGCAAAAAATGTTGTTATAAAAAGGATATAAGATTCAGATAAGGTTTTTGAAATAGACAGCTATTTCTGAAATAGACAACTTTCTCCATGTTTCAGCCAGCAATCTTTTACACTCATAAAAAAATTAAGATAGAAAAGTCAAATTTAAATGTATAAGAGAATTAGTTCCAACACTCAAAAAATTAGAACTTTCAGTTCTGAAACATATTACATTGTAAAATGAGGCATTTCAACCTTACCAGTTTTGGAATATGAAATATCTCAGCATTTAAAGAACAATCAAAACTTCTGTTTGAAGAGGAACAGGGAGGCAGGGCACAAGAAGCAGACTGTACTTTGACTGCACAACTGCTATTACTACACATAAATCACCACCTAGACTAAGAAAAGTACTGGGGATGTTTTCCACCACATATGCAATGCTCATTAATAACAATAGCTTGACAATGGGTGATGGAAACATAGAATGCAGTCAGTCATAACAGGTGTATGTTCAGAACACTATTTAAAACTCCAAAATGTACGCTGTGCAGCCTGCTTTCCCCTTCTCCCTTTTAGTATTATATAAAAGATCCTAAAGTTTTTACAAATGGATTTTCCATTTAAATTCAAAATTGCATTATTACTATTTTCTCCAATTTTAACAATGTTCTTGCTGGGAAGATAGAAATCTAGAACAGGAACTCTTAAAATATGTTGGTAACTATTTTAGAGTAAGTTTTTTTTTCTTCTGAACTGTTTTTTGAAGGCTTTGGATGCAGGAGATGTACAAATTTTAAACAGCTTTATGAAAATAAAAGATGTTTTGTAGGTGTGAAGCCAGTTTAGTTATTTAGCTACACAGACTTCCATGAAAGACAGGACAGACCAAAACTTCAATTTCAAATGCAAAACCAAAAGTTCTTAAAAATCTCCAGCAAAATCTGGTCACAGGCATAGGCCAAGAAAGTATACCTTTTGCATGTCATCTTGAATTGCTCAGAAAATATGTAATCTTCCTTAGGAGTTGGGAGTACAGAGAATACTCCTCACTCATCACATTAGTAAGCAAGCATCCTATTTTAGTTATTCCCAAAGAGGAAAAAATAGATTTAGTTATTCCTAGGCAATGGCATCATTCTTTCTCAATGAAAGGTGAAAAAAGCCCTGCTCTGCATTGTTGATCTATAGAAAAGAAACATTTTAATATTTTAAGCTGTTGTTATTTTCAGTCATATAGTAATAGTAAAAAACAAATCACAACATCAAAATAAAATTAGTTCTTAGCAGGACAAATGCCTGTCCTTGCCAGAAAGAGAAAAAAAATAAATTATCATCTCATAAGATACCTTAGAAGACAGCTGAACTTGAAGAAACCGAACAGTGCAACAGAGCGTCATTGCATGTCTTTCTAAAGATACTTTCAAAGTTGCTTTTGGTGAATTTAAACATCCTATATTAATCATATGAACATGTAATTAACAGAGTAGTAAAAGTTAGAGAAAATCAAGACAAAAGCGACAAGTTCCAAAAATGTCCCTAATTCCACAGGGGCAGAACTCAGTCAAGATGTCAAGCTTGAGTTTCAGAAAAATAATTTATCAGAAGTCCTTATGAGTGTGAAAAGAAGCTTAGCCCGAAAAGTGGGTACTGAACATTTTTATTAATATACCCTTCGGATCACCAACAGAATAAAGTAAATTTTCTCTCAGATAATCAGTATGAAGGTGAAGTGGGCTCTACTTTAAAAGTTCACGTGACAGGATTCTTGAACTGCATTTTGGTATTGGGCTTCTTCATCAAGCTGAAGATTCTAAACAAAATAAAAACATCATCAAAATGGACAAATACTCAAGATTTAGTACAGTCATTAGTTTACTCATTCATCTGCTATGTTTTTACATAGGAAATGGCACCTAGACAAAGACTCTTTATGCTACTAGATGATTGTTTATATTGCACAGAATCTTTTATTGAACCAAGTACCAAGAGACACATGAGACAGGAGAAGAATCAGTTGAGTGGGACAAGGCTCATTAAGCAGAAGGGTCCATCTTCTCTCCCTGGCTCAATTACATTATGGAACAGCCTGCTTGGAAAGCTGACTGTGTCACACAATTCTTTTAACAGGGCTTCTAACCAGCCATAACATCCTCCATTAATAAAACCAAAATGGGATCCCCAGACAACAGTAATCATAGATTGTTGTGAATACACTGCTTAAAATGAGAAAGCAGAACACAAAAAGTCTGCTGCTTTTAGCAGAAATATCCTCCAGGTTCTTAATACGCTAGAGTAATGAATCTTAAGTGCAATTCTGGCAGTTTCCCCAAATCAGAATTCCTATCACCAGTTTTAGGACATGAAACATGCACTCATGGTGAAGAGCCCAATCCCCTCTATCAAACCCTAGCTCCCCAGGCCTTTATCACAGCTCACTCAACTCAAAGGACAAGATACATCATCTTTGCCATCCTGATGCAGTGAGGCTGCCTGTGTCTTAAATACTATACGCGTTGCACACCCCAAAGCCTGTCAAACTCTGTAGAAAAAGCCACAAACTCTCCAGGTCTCTGATCCCACATGCAGAACCCAAACAGTTGGCTTGACTCATGAATCAGCCACTGATTATACCTGTGTATATAGTTCTGCATCTACTTCAAGGTCATTTACTCAAAGACAGCCTGAAAAGAGGCAATGTAAACACTGATTAAGTGACAACTCTTTTTCAGTCTCTCTCACAACACACAGGAAGAGTGGCTATAGCAGCAATACCAGCTAGTCAAGCTGCACATTGAGTCCTGAGAATATAATTTCACAGTTTCTGCATTAAAAGGTCAATAATGTCCATAAAACAGAGTGGCATCTATTTTATTTTCCCCAGAAACAGCAGTAATGAACTGTTCTAATAAAGAGAGTAAAAGAAATAAATAGTTCAGATTGAGAACACTAAGCCAAAGACTTAATTCATCAGCTTGGAGCAGTTGAACTATTGACAACACCTATTCCCAGTAGCACTTCATGTCGATAACAAAGTTTAAGAACAGACAGGTCTGCTTCTGAGTTCTATACAGAACAGGAACACAGCATGTCCAGAGCATATGTTAGGTACAAAATTTTTATTTGCCATTTTGATTTTTAGAAAAGAAATATTCCTCCACAAATCAAAGAAGAAAAAGCTTACCACAAATTCTCCGTAGTCAAACCGGTGTCTTAGATTTAGATGGCTAACAAGATTTCTAGTAACCTGGTTAGTATCTGCCCAAGGAAGAGATACACAAATAGGACAGATCTGATTTTGGAGGGGAAAGGGAAGAGACAGAATGAAAAAAAAAGTTATTGGCAATACACAATGCATTAAAGACATGTTTTACAGGAATAACTAGTCTATTACTCATCCACTACCAAAATACAGTAAGACCTTAGCATCAAATCACATTGCTAAGTGTGCTTTTCCTCAATTGTGTAACATTCAAAAATTACATATCAAATTGGTCGATTTCTGAAGTGTTTCTCTTAAGAGTAGGAGATTATCATAGCTGAGTTAATTTAGAAAAGAAAGTGCATCCTACTTATTGTTTGGGAGATTTTTCATACAATTGAGATGATCAAGTAAGCCAAAAGAAAAGATAACACACCCTATACAGACGAAAATAATAGAAAACCAAACAGTTTTTTCTCCTTCAGACCCTTTGGTTACTTTGGATTACTTTTCAAGTAACTGTCGGTTTCACATGAAACAGTAATTTCGTTACAAATGGGATTCTACAGAAACAGACCTGAACTACTGAATAAAGAAGAGTTAAGCATCAGGCTCAAAAACTGAGCCTGTTTCACATCATGATAAATGAGACAGCTAAGTCAGAAATGCCTTCGAACCAGCAGGCTGGACATGAAACATTTTCACATCTAAGTCACTCCTCAATTTAAATGCACTGCATGAAGTACATTGTCTTTCTCAAACCACAGTGATTGTTACAGATATGGAGCAGCAACTGCACATTTAAAATTGTCCACATAATTACAATGAAAGTAGCTTAAGAAACACACATAAGCAACTCTACTTACCACAGGAACGATCTGATAAAGATGTCTATTATTACAGTGATCCAACAAGCGCTGTCTGGTAAAATTGGCTTCCTGACACAGGGGGCATTTGAAGGTTGGGTGTCCACTGTAAACAGAAATACAGTATTAAACAGAAAAGAGTTTCAGAAGTAGTGTTAAGAAAGCATACAAATGAAGCTATCATTGTTTTCTCTTGCTTTGATAACAACAAAAAAAACCCCCACAACCCCACTGACATATTAGCAGATCTAAAGGAACCCCAGTGCTACTTCCAAATTGCAATTTTGAAGTACATTTACAATTGTTATGCCTAAATGCACTCTTCCAAGACTTGGGCTTCTTTTGTTCCCACTGCAGCTACACCCCAGTTTTGCCTTCTTGTGACACCTTTTGGTGCAAATCCTTCAGGAAAGTATTAAAATACCTAAATTCTAACGAATAGACACAAGTATACAAGAAACTACAGGATTCTATAAATACAGCTCCTGGTGTTTTTGTGTGGATTTTTTGTGTTTTGATTTTTCCATTAGGAGAAGTTTGCACTGTGACTATCAGAATCTATTTTAATAACAACTACAGACAAGTAAGCAACTTACCTTGATTCTCCTTGAAGAATCTGATTATTAGCCATCTCGCCAGTATCAGCTATTACATCACTCCTGCTACTTTAAATGAAGGAAAAAAAACAATAAAACTTGAGATTATTTTACTCAACTATCAACATTTTAAAACTTTAACAGTAACAAAGGCGGAGGGTATATGCATTAAGTCCCATGAATTTCAAGGCAACATACAATGGCACATCGCCTAACCCTCACAACTCTTCCTTTGGCTCAAGGTATGTCTCAGTATTTACAGAATCACCAAGGCTTAAAAGAAACCTTCAAGATCATCTGTCCAACTGTCAACCCAGCACCACCATAATCATCCCTAAATCATATCCCCAGGTGCCACATCCAGACACCTCTTGAACACCTCCAGAGACAGTGACTCCACCATCACCCTGGGCAATTTATTCCAATGCCTGACCACGCTCTCAGTAAAAAAAAGTTTCCACTATCTAATCTGAGCCTTCCCTGGTTCAGCTTAAGGCCATTTCACATCGTTCTTTCGCTTCAAGACATGGCAGAAGAAACTGACCCTCACCTCACTACAACCTCTTCTAAGGTAACTGCAGCAGTGAGGTCTTCCCTGAGCCTCCTTTTCTCCAGGATAAACAACCCCAGCTCCCTCAGCTGTTCACCATAGGACTTGTGCTCCAGACCCTTCCCCAGCTCCACTGCCCTTCTCTGAACTTGCGCCAGCACCTAAATGTCCTTCCTGGATTCAGGGGCCCAGAGCTGAACACAGGATTTAAGGTGTGGCCTAACTGGTGCTGAGCACAGGGGGACCATCACTACCCTGGTCCTACTACCCACACTACTCCTGATGCAGGCCAGGATGCCACTGGTCTTCTTGGCCACCTGGGCACACGCTGGCTCATGTTAGCCACTGTCAAGCAGCACCCTCAGGTCCTTTTCCATTGGGTCACCTTCCAGCCAGTCTTCCCCTCAGCCTGTAGTGCTGCCTCGGGTTGGTGTGATCAAAGTGCAGGACCCAGCACCTGGCCTTGTTGAACCTCACATCACTGGCCCATTGATCCAGCCTGTTCAGATCCCTCTGCAGAGCCTCCCTGCCCTCCAGCAGATCAACACTCCCACCCAACTTGGTGTCATCTGCAAACTCACTGAGGGAGCACTCAATCCCCTCATCCAAAGGTGTTAAACAGGAGCGGCCCCAAACCAAACCCTGGGGAACACCACTGGTGACCAGGGGCCAACTGGATGCAATTACATTCACCACCTCTCTCTGGGCCTGGCCATCCAGACAGTTCTTTCACCCAGCAAAGAGCACACTTGTCCAAGCCATAGGCTGCCAGCTTCTCCAGAAGAGTACAGTGGGAGGGTGTCAAATGTTTTCCTCTAGATAGACAGCATCCACAGTCACTCCCTCATCTACTAAGTGGGTCACTTTGTCATAGAAGGGGATCAGTTCGGTCAACTAGGACCTGACTTCTGTAAACCCATGCTGGCTGGGCCTGATTCCTGGGTAGTCCTGCACATACCACATGATGGCACTCAGGATGATCTGCTCCATGACCTTCCCCAATATACCAAGGTCAGTCTGACAGGTCTGTCATTCCCTGGATCATCCTTCTGATCCTTCTTATAGATGGGCATTACATTTGCTAATTTCCAGTCAACTGGGACTTCTCTGGATAACTGAATTACCATGCTGATGCTTCGTAGCATACTACACAACTTTACAGGACAATGGTATATAATACAACAAACATCTATTCAACAAGACTGGCAATGCAGGTGACAGCCAAGCAGCGCAATAAGCATTAAGAACTATATGAATGTAAGAAAGGTAGCACTTCCTAAGTTTTTTTACTTAGGAAGTTGTAAATAGGCCTTTAACTGCCATGTATTCACACAAATAATTGGCAACTTTCAACTACAGCAAGGTTAAGTTTTCTTATGCTGAGCACAAAATAAACTATTTTCCTAAAGGAAGAGTAAAGCAGAAGAACATTTGAGAAAGTAAATTTGACCATATATGCACCTCTAGCTAAGCCAGAAGAAACTGTACAGACATACTAAGAACATGAATATTTACAGTCACAAATACGGTAACGGTAAATTTATTAATACTTCTCTAATATTATAATCATAGGTATTCTACTGTGGCAAACTGCTTAAATAGTGATATGAGAATATGCAGTCACTTTGGTGAAACTTTGCTGCAGCTAATTCCAGTAATAGCTTCAACTTTCAATAGACTGGTGGGTTGAAAACCAAACACAGGAAAGTTCAGATTGCTAAAAACAGAAAATCTATGGAAAAAAGGGATATATATATATATATATAAAATAAAGCTCTGTGAAATGAACATATAAAAAGCTTTTCAAAAATAACCAAAAAATCCCCAACCCCCTACCATCAGTGAGAATATATGGAAAAAAAGGTTCGCTTTACTGCCTGAAAACAAATAGCAAGTGTCATTTGACTTGATGGTGGGTAACATACTAGAGTTCCTTATATATTTCATAAGAGATCTATTAAAAATAGATTCAATCAGAAAGCAAAAGCTTGCACAGTAATGTTTTGAAACACGATACCCACTAAAACAAACTTAGGAAAGGGGAGGGGGAATAAAAATAGACAGGAACTTCTCCAGAGGTAAATATTATGAGGTATGTTACAAAGCAAGCTGTCCAAATGCTGTCAAGGCAAGGAAAGCAAGCTACAAATATTAAATACTTTTTAGGAGAATCTCTAGAAGACATTTCAAAGCCATCATGTAGAAAGGTTTTCTTCTGTCTGCTAAGAGTAGAGAAAAAGACCTGGAAAAACTAGTTTTGAAGCACAAAATATGGATAATAATTAACGCAAAAAGAAGGAATGCCCTGGAAAAGAAATACTTTCCGTGGGGTGAGGGGGCAGGGAAAGAAGATGCATTGTTAAACACAGAACATCCTGATTACCTGTTCCCTGTTGCATCTTGGGCAATCTTTAAGTTTGGAATAATTGAAGGAACACCATATTCATCCTGATACTTCTTACACGTTTTATAATGCTGTCTCATCCATGAAAATCTAACCTGAAAATAAAATGACAAATTACTAAAATCATACTAAACAATCCAGGGATAGATAGAAGGAAGAGATAATTCTGCCAACAGAAAGCAACGCATACAGGAATTATTTAGACCTCATCTGCTGCAGAAACCAGAACTCGTGTCTCCCTTCTGAGCATGAACACTTTCTTCACCAATAGGACATCGATTCCTCTCTCCTCAGAGCCAGTGTCACTCTGTGAGACTGGAGAACATTGCCACTTAAACTGCTGGACATCTGAGAGCTCTCTCGGGGATGAAAGATGCAAATAAACACCATTTAACTGAAACAAAGTCGCTGGAACTACATCTCCCAGATCCAGGGTCAACAGGTGATGAGCTATAACAGAGACGTGGCTGTGAGGATGGGATAAGCACCACTGCTCCTTCAGTCTTCTCTGGCCTGCTGTTAGCTCATGCAGAGGAACATTTTCTTTTTGCATTAGGTGTGTTCCTTTACTCATTGGCAGAGAAAGGAAAGAAATAGGTAAATGATCACCAACTTAAGGCTGCCTATTGACCTTTAATTCAAGTTCAGAGAATGAGCTGCTTAAATTTGTCAGAAGACAGCTGTGTTGGACATGCCCTAAATCTGAATTTCAGGTCCAACAGTACTGTCAGAAGGTGTTCACAGGTCCAGAGGCTGAACAAGATCGTATCTCACATGCCTGTGCCTAAATTCCATTAAAGTTATTCTGTTTGGTTCTTCCTTTCAGTTTACCAACTTGCTATCAGTTTCTTCCTCCCCACTTTTCATCCCAATGAATCATGTGGAACAATGCAAAGCAGCTGAAGATTCCATTAGTGCAGATCTTCACATTGGCAGAAGTCCCAAGTGAAATGAAACCAACATAAAGACTACCTGGATTTGATGCATAAACGAAAAGTGTGGCTGAAATCCTGCATCTGTTTATATCAAAAGAAACATTACTCTTGGTTTCAGTGAGGGTCAAGATACTACCCAGTGTTCCAAAAATAATGATCCCTTTAGAAAGGAAATGAAAAGAATGCAAACGACTGATGGGGAAGGAAGAAATTACATATGATTGATTGTGTGGGCACTGCAACTAATCAACTCACATTTTTTAGTTTTAAATTAAATTTTATGGCAGCTCAAAGGAGTTGAATTTCCATACTGAGAGTTTCTGAGGTTTTCCATATATCTTCAATTTTCATGTTCAGCTCCTTAACTTTCTTTTTGCCAGTTTTATAGCTATATCCATTTTCTTCCATCTTTTTAGGGAAAAACTGGCACTCCACTTAAAATGCCTTTATTGACAATTCAAGAAGCTCTTTCAGTTTACATCTGTTAGGCACAGCAAGCAGGCACTGCATGCCCAGTATATGCACAAGCCATACAAAGCTAAGTTCAAACTGCTATAGGCTCTTCAACTCCAAAACGAGAATGACACACAGTAAGGTGTGTCTGGACAAAAACATGAAAAAATTTATTCAACTTTTTTTTAAAGCGTTACTCTACCTGCTTCTCACAGCATCTACAGCCCCCAGAAGCTTTCTTCATACTGTTTTCAACATCTAGAGCCCTTTTGGGATACGTTCTTTCTTTTTTAGTCACGCTCCCCCGGCAGAGAGGACAATGTGTTCCACTTTCTCTTATAGCTGTCAAGAAGCACTTCCTGCAAAACCTAAATTGAAAAGTTACCACAAACACAGGTTAGCAAAATATACAGTTAGAAACTTTGTCCTTGAAGAGAGCTGGACGATTGTTAGGAAAAAAAAAAAAAAGGAGAGAAGTATCAGAGTAATAGTTTACTGAATACAAAGTTTGACATTTAAAATAAATATGAAATAACGGTGCTTACGATGAAGCATATGGAAATCTGGGGAGCTTAGCAATGCACTCTAGGTAAAACTCTTCTTATTTATTGACTAGTATCACCTAGCTGCACACCAGATTGATCACTAATGAGGTATTAAATGGTGCAGCAAGCACGTGATTTTGGACAATCTTATCAGAGTAACTCCTGTTTATTGTCCTTAAGCAGAGCCAAAACCACTGCAAAGCTTCATTCAGCAGGCGTTTCCAGAGACCTCAGCTCACCAGCTTTTACAGCTCTCTTTCCTTACACACCAGCTGCCAAAGCTATTTTGCTTTTCTACAAAGTAGCACGTTGTAATCAAACGTCCCTCTGGAAAAAAAATGCTGAATAGATGAACTGAAAAGAGCGAACAACTCACACTACCGTCCTTGTTCGAAAAGGAACGGGGAAAACCATGAAGTTAAAAACCGCGAGCTAGCTCAGACAGCACAGCAGAACTCCCCCACCGCCGACCAGACACCCGGGAGGTGGGGGGGGGGGCTTCTCCTAAACGACCGGTCCTCGTCGGCTACAAAAGAAAGAGGCGAGGGGAGGCTGGGGCAGCACTGGGCTCGCATCCTCAGCGCCAGCGGCTCCAGGCCGAGGGTCTTTGCGCCAGGAGTGGCTGGGGGGGGGCGAAGAGCACAACGCGGAGAGCCGGAGGAGGCGAGGAAAAGGCTTGGGAAGGGGCGGGGGGTCGGGATACCCACACGTGCTGGCAGTTGGCGGTCCTCACGGGCGTTTTGAACACCTCCTGGCACACCGGGCAGTAAAAATCATCCTCGCTGAAGCACGCCGGGGCCGCCGCGGCCCCCTCGGCCATGGCAACACGTAAAGGCCTCTCCGCCGGGATCGGGGACGACGGAAAGCCCCGGCCTGGCCGGCTGAAGAGAACCCGGCCCCGCTTCGCTCCCGGGAGCGGGTGCCGGCGGTCTGAGAGCGGATGGCCGGGGGCACCGGCGCCGGGTGGGATCCGGGCCGGGCTGCGGCGGGGCAGCGGAACACAGCCCGGCCTGCGCCCCGCCTGCCGCCTTTCGCGGCTCCTCCCGCCCGGCCCGGGCGGCCCCCGCCCCGCGTTCTACCGGGCGCTGCCCGGGGAGGAGGGACCCGGCAGCTCCGGCCGCGCTCCCGGCGGCACCAGGGGGGGCAGGGGCGGGGCCGGGGTTTCCATGGCGATCGCCTCCCGGCCCGGCGGGGCTGCTACGACACGGCCCCCGCTCCGCCCTGACCGTGAGGCTTCCCCGCTCCGCCCACCGCGCTGCGCCCGCCCCGCCGCCCTTGCGCGCAACCACTGCACTCGCAGTCCTGCACGGTGGCACCGCGCAGGCTGTTCCTAGACAGAATCGTCCGGGCCCCGTGTGCTCGGCGCCCGTCAGGCCGCACCTCGGTCCCGTGTTCAGTTCTGGGCCCCTCAGTGCAGGAAGGACACTGGGGTGCTGGAGCGGGTCCAGAGAAGGCAGGGAGAGGGGGGGAGGGGTCTGGAGCACAAGTGAGCGGTGGCTGAGGAGCTGGGGTTGTTTATCCTGGAGAAAAGGAGGCTCAGGGGTGGCCTTATCGCTCTCCATCTGAAAGAAGGGTGTAGCCAGGTGGGGATCGGCNCCCCCGCCCCGCGTTCTACCGGGCGCTGCCCGGGGAGGAGGGACCCGGCAGCTCCGGCCGCGCTCCCGGCGGCACCAGGGGGGGCAGGGGCGGGGCCGGGGTTTCCATGGCGATCGCCTCCCGGCCCGGCGGGGCTGCTACGACACGGCCCCCGCTCCGCCCTGACCGTGAGGCTTCCCCGCTCCGCCCACCGCGCTGCGCCCGCCCCGCCGCCCTTGCGCGCAACCACTGCACTCGCAGTCCTGCACGGTGGCACCGCGCAGGCTGTTCCTAGACAGAATCGTCCGGGCCCCGTGTGCTCGGCGCCCGTCAGGCCGCACCTCGGTCCCGTGTTCAGTTCTGGGCCCCTCAGTGCAGGAAGGACACTGGGGTGCTGGAGCGGGTCCAGAGAAGGCAGGGAGAGGTGGTGAGGGGTCTGGAGCACAAGTGAGCGGTGGCTGAGGAGCTGGGGTTGTTTATCCTGGAGAAAAGGAGGCTCAGGGGTGGCCTTATCGCTCTCCATCTGAAAGAAGGGTGTAGCCAGGTGGGGATCGGCCTCTTCTCCCAGGTAACGAGTGACAAGAGGAATTAGCCTCAAGCTGTGCCAGAGGAGATTTGGGTTGGACATCAGGAGGAATTTCTTCAGGATGATTAAACATCGGAATGGACTTCCCACGAGGCGATGGCATCAGGATTCCTGGGGATGTTTAAGAAAAGATGGAGCATGGCACTTAATGCTGTGCTATAGCTGACGTGGTGTTCCATAGTAGGTTGGATTTGATGATCTCAGAGGTCTTCTCCAACCTAACTGATGCTGGAATTCTGTGACTGGCACTAGTGGTGATTTTATGGAGTAGTTTTAGTGGTATTACCGAGACTTAGGGCTGGTTTTCATCCTCCTGAATGATCCCAACAAAAAACAAAACAAAAAATACAAACAAACAAGAAGCAAGCACGCAAAAAAACCCCACCAACTTAATTCAGTGATTCAGTGGTATGACTGCACTTTTCTTCCAGAATAAGGACTTTAAAGAATATCTATCTAGCTATATAGTGATGCCAACAAACTTCTCCAGGTTGAGAAGACCTTGAACCTGTTAAGCACATCAAGAACTGACCTCATCTGGACATAACTCTTGGCATATAAACAAAAACTGAAATGTTGAAAATTATTTTAAAATAAACAGATTTGTAGCGAGTATATAAATTATATTAATTTGTGAAGGCTGTAATCATCATAAATCTAAGATTCAGACTAGGCCTGGTCTTTTTTGCTCAGAGATTATAGAATAGTTTGGGTTGGAAGGGACCATAAAATCATCTAGTTCCATCTGCTCTGCCCTGGGCAGGGACACCTTTCACTAGTCCAGGTTGCTCAGAGCTCCATGCAAACCTGGGCTTGAACACTTTCAGGAATGGAGCATCCACAGCTTCTCTGGGCAACATGTTCCAGTGCAAGGACTCAGAGAAAATGGATCCTTCATCTTGATTTCCCCTGTCTCCTTGACTGCAGCTGTCTGTACCATAGATGTTTAGAGGAGATCTCTAGGTGAGGAGATTTCCCTCTCTCTCTGGCCCGGGGTTAGACTTTCAGGAAAGAGAGAGTGCAAAACATTAAGAGCTGTGGTCCACATATGTTTTCAGACTCCAGCATTTCAAAGCCAAATGAAAGCCTAAATGCTTCAGACATCCATCAGAGCTGCTTCTTGTAGCTGCTAATTTTCAGCAGCAAGAGGCAATGCCCGTGACACCATCTGGGCTCATGGTTTGGCGGGGAGAGGGAACTGCAGGGACTGAAGCTGAAGCTGAGGTCTCTCTTCAGGTGAAGATGAGAGATCAACCATCCTGTTACTCTGTGAAGGATGCTGGCTCTGTTAATATTCAGTATCTGTCACAATGACCTATTAATGTTAGCATCTTCCTAAGGAAGAGCAAAGAGACAGCAGAACAAAAGCCAATCACTGCCCTGGATACCTTCTTTTTAGACCACATGGAGACAAAATTTGCATGCCTCTAAGTACCAAGAGTTCTGAAACTCTCAAGGGAAGCACTTCCAAAGCCTTTGGCCCAAAGTGAATTAAGTTGCCTGGGCTGGGATATTTTCTGCCCATGCTTCAGGTTGGGAGAAAATCTGGTGGAAAAGGCAGAACTCCTTGGGCAGGGATCTCCCAGGGTAAGACAGGCCTGGGATTTGAGGTGTTGTGGTAAATTGTCCTCTGGTAACCGTGGCTGTGTGAGCTCAGGAGGTTACTGCTGTCCTGCTCTCATCACTGCTGGTAAGGGTTATCTGGGCTGTTCGTAGGCTGGCAAAACCCCCTACTGTTTAAAATGATTGATTATCTTCCATGAAATAAAGCAGGAAGCCACTCAGTCAATCTGAGTGGGTGATTAGCAGCAGTTGGTGGCAGTAACCTCATCAGCACTGTTGGACAGCCAGAAGAAGACAGAGATCTACACCAAGTGGTAAGTAGCCTGCAGAATGCTTCTTGTATGTGCTTGTGTCGGTGAGGATGACACCACAGTTGTGTATCAGCTTCAGGGGCACCCTAGCCAGGCCGTGACAGTACATGAAAAGGAAGAGTTATGGAAGCCTCAGTTCAGATGCTACACAACTACCATTGGGTTATAGGCAACATGGCCTTCAGCCTCAGCACACAGAAACCTGGCAGAGATGGGCTTCCGAGTATTTTACTCTTCTTGTATGACTTCAGCAAAACATGGCCTTATGCCTCAGTTTGTCAATCTTTAAAAAGGGAGCAGGTTTTAATCACCAAATAAGACTGTTAGGAAGTTTAATTACTGCAGGTAAAGAAGGTTATGTCTTTTGAAGGCAGGTGTTAAACAAAAGCAAAGATTTATTACTAAAGCAACATGATAGATCCATTTGAACTTTGTTCAGGAGACCGCAGTATTTATTGATTAGTAGTTTTGGCAGGGGGAGAAATTGTGCAGGTGACTTCAGGGAAGTAAACTACAGGAAGGTGTCTATGAAGGCATTCATGCTGTTGTTAACGTTATTGTAAATCTTAATCCTTTAATAAAGCTGTGACCTTGGAGCTGACAACTGGTGCACCATGGAGCAATATAGAGCATGGCACCAGCCTTGTAAATCTTACGTAGTTTTTGCCATTCACATAAACAACATGTAAAGAGAAATCAGGCGACTGAAGTTTATGAAACACATTTATTTGAAGGAGAGCATTTTAAATCAGACTTTTTAGATGAAATGAAACCAATGGCCCTTCCAACTATTTATTCCTTGTGATAAAATGTGTTTGTGAAATGAAATCTCAACAGTGAAAACTTTTAGAACTGCTCATAAACTACTGTTTGCAGGGGTAAACTGCCACTCAGAAAGCACATTTTAGATCGCCTTTGCACAACTATTGTAGAACTTTGTACAAATACTTTTTGTACAACTCTTATTCTGGTTGCTGTCTTGACAATGCTGGTGCAAAAACAGCCCATCTACTTGGTGATATGAAAAATGCAGAGATTTGTTCTGTGGGAGCAGTCAGAAACGGATTTGAGCAGAAGCTGTGTAACTGCAGAGAGAACAGCAGGTGCCATGTGTGAGGGGAAGGGCATCTTTTTTGCTCTTGCCAGGTGTATCTGCAAACACTAGCAGCCACAGACAAAACTAAGAACAACACTCCTACAGCTTATTTCATGCATGTAAAAAGTATTTTGGATGTCCAGGAAGCCATAAATCAAATAACTTTTTCCCTGTGTTTTAGGCTACTTTGCTCTGGCAGACTAGATTTTTTTTTAGTTACACAAATGTTCCCACCATATCAAGCAACACTGCAACACCTTTGGAGCAACACTGTCCATCTTTCTGACTGAGGAGTTTTCTTTTGTGATGGCAGTTCTCAAAGAAAAGGAAGGCAACTTTCCCATGCACATGACACATTGAACCGTTCTTTTCCCAAAAGGGAGCCACTTTCTGATTCCAAAACCTTAAGTCTAGAGGGCTTATATTAACAAGTTTCCTTCTTAGTATGTTACCATGTGAGTAAAGCTGCTTTAATCACTGTATATGCTTGAATGAATGAACATGAATTTTAATTTTTTACAGATCAAGTGCATCTTTGAAAGATGCTATGTTATATTGTACATGTAAAAAAATGGACATGCTTTTTTAAACTTACACAGTAAGAATAGAAGTTAGTTAAAAGATTCCATTCTCTTGAACACAGTTCAATTTTTTCTTATTATAAATAGAATATTCACTTCTTTCTATCCTTTCAAAACAGCTTTCATTTAACCAATTTATTTTAAGTCTCATCTTGCACTGTAAATGGAAATTTATGTGCAATCCTTGGCAGTAAGTAATACACCCAATGCTGTTTTGAGGGCGGATTTGTTCCAATCTGTTTGGTCCTGTTACATCTGAAATGCTGCTGTTTGTCATCTAAGTCCAGCATTGCATTGTCATCCTCAATACATACAAGATTGGCCTGCTCCTGGAATGGAGCTGCAAACAAATAGAGGCTGCTATAAAAGCCAGTGTACCTGTATACTGTACACCTTAAAGCATTAACTCATATAAAGGTGCAAGCTATATACACTCTGTAATTTACCTGGGGTTCTGTCTCTTATATGATCATGGTTAAAGTGGTGAAAACTAAGCTGCTGTGTTAAAGGGAACAGAGTGTGCTCCCCCCATCCCGCCCATGGTGGGAAATGGGAGTGCTGGTTGATTTACCTACAGGTCCTTGAGTCTGTAACATCTCCAAAACACCTCTTCTGTAAGATGTGAGTCAAGAGTCTAAAATGTCAAGGCAAATAATGATCAGAGAAGTAAATTACGTTTGTTGAGATCCAGGTCTACACGCTGTTGACCTCAAACCTACAAATGGAGTCACAGTTAGACCTCACAGTCTCCATGGACCTTCAGAATGAAGCCATTTATGTGAAGTTATCAAAATTTAGGAAAAAAAGTTAACCCTTCCACTATGACAGACTTCTATATAAGACACATAAGCAGTCTTCAAATTATAACTTCAAAACCCAGACACGAATACACATGAAATGCTACACAAATCTGTGTTAGGGCAGTAGAAATAGCACATGCTGGATTTAAAATCAGTCAAGTCACTGAACAATGCTCTTTGACTTGGCTGTAAGTAACTGTTGTATCCATCATAAGACTTACTACATATTTTCAGTGGTCCAGCCAGCACTCACAATGATAGGAGTGCTAAAATTTTAAATGCTGTATGCATACCTGCTTGTCTATGAGAGATGGGGAAGGGGAACAATATAGGTACATTTGTCCTCTGCTGTCAAAACCAATTAAACAATTAATATACTTTCTCTATTATTTTCTATCAGCAATGGTTGCTAGAATTAATCAGTTTAATGTGCAAATTCAGTAAAATAATATGCTTATGTACATTACTGCCATTATCCCTTCTGATCTGTGGTGCATGAGACATGGCCCATTAGCTCGTCCTCATCGACTTTGCATGGGCAATAAGGAAAAGAGGATCTGGGAATAATAAGTAGTATGTTATTAGTGGATGCTGAGTAACTGATACATTTTTGGTACTACAAGCCATAAAAGAAGTATTGAGATTTTCTTGGCCAGACATCATGAGGATCCTTCTTCTGCCATGCCAGACTGCAGCACGGGTGTATAACAGGCACCTGATGTATGCTGTGCTGGCAAGAGGTCAGCCTTGCTAATGGATGCTGCACAGAACTGTGCCAGCATGTCAGGATATTGATCCAGAAAAGCACTCAACTCATGTTATGGTTATCCATGACCTTAGAGAAGAACAGATGAAAATACTGATCACTACCACTGCAGGCATTTTCTAAAAGAATAATTTAATTGCTGTGATATTCTTGGAGCAGGCGTGAGCAAACTATCAATTCTCAGGAGTGCTCATTGAGTCTCAACATCTCTTAGCAGACTAAGATTCCTGCTCATTTCCCAGTACAGAGCATGGTCTTGTTGCATGGTGGAGACAATTTTTCAGGTCAGTTCAATTTTCTAATGTGTGTAGACAAATATTCAGGTTTTTCTGAGCATCAGAAGAGTAACCGATAAGGAGATAAGTCTGTCTTCAGCAACCTGAATAACACGTCATTTAGGAATTTACACAGCAAAGACTATAGGGACTTTAAATTCATAAATAAAAACACTTCAATAATGATATCAAAATTGCTTCTTATCATTAATGGACAAAACTAAAAGCCATTGTATTTCAAGACATGAGTCATTTTAGAATGACTACATACTTAATCAAATTCTCTAACATGTCCTGCTCTGAAAGAGAATGAAAGGAATAGAGAATTTGAACTTTTGACATACAACACATATATATTTTTTCATATATATTCTTTCTATATACTATATGTTCATAAGAAGAGCTGCCAATCTTTATAATTAAAAACTGTTTCTGAAGAACAAATTCTTAGGAGATGGTCAATTACATTTAAATTATGATCAACCTTATTCAACATTTTCAAGGAGTTTTATTTGAAGTAAACATAATTCTTCCCCAAGAAAAACAGCAAAAACTGCTGACTTTTCAAAATATGGCTGTTTCTAGAAAGCAGGTCATGTAGAGCTAAATTCTATCAAAGTACTAAATGCCAGTAAAATGTATTATTTCATAGTCACACATGTAAAATAACATCCATCTTAAGTACCACGTCAGTATTACAATTTAAAAATATTAGTAAAGGATTCATGTTGAGTTACATGAAACAGAAACAAGTCCAACTAAAACTAATTGAATTTACAATGTTGGGATAACAAGTTTAAAAGTGCTTTTAAAATGTCTTCAGCACTGAGGTCTACCTTATTACAGCTAGTCCAAGCTTCTGTATGGGTCCGTATTTTTGTACATATCTATATAGAAGTTCTTAAATGAGGCCTCATTTTACTAAGACATACCTAAGCAGTGAGAAGCAGCAGCTTGTTATGTTTTATTCCATGATTCATTCATGCTAAATCATTACTCAATATATTCTAGTTCAAACGTTATTGCAATATTGTGGCTATACATAGAGAAGACTCTCCTTTGACTAGTGGCTCAGTTCCTCAAGCATTTTATTACTGGGTCAGTATTGCACTAATATGTTATATAATAATAAAATTCAGCTTATAAAAATAAAGTCCATTTGGCTGAAGTAATTATTAGTTTGTGGTGAATTTATTTGTTCATTATGTCCACTCTTAATATTTTTAAATTAAATCTGGAAGGCAAAAGGGAAAAAAACAATTGTTTGGGGAGGGGGACCCTCCTAGATCACATCTGGCTTGTTTTTTTGTGATGAAAATCTAGACCAACTGTACTAAAAGCAAAAAATATTCCAGTGTGAGGGCCTGATTCTGACCTCAGCGTAGTCTTCAGCCAAACTTTCTTACAGATTCATTAAGGATAATTGGGGTTTGATATTGCTGCTGCTACTGGCTGTCTGATTTCCATGAACTCAGAACCTCCATATAACAGTGAAGTGTTATACGTCTGATGAAGCGTGATGAATCATGGGGTATTTTTTATGTCTTATCCAGTCAAAGCCAATGTAGTAGGTCAAGAAGATTCAGCTCCTGTAGGTTTAAGTCTGAGCTTAATATTTGCAATGGCACTGGCAGAATGTTTTAGAGCTCTTTCAGATGTGAGCTTGATGAACTACAAAAACTTATTCTTCTATCACTATGCTGGTGGAATTTCTATTTATACCTGTTGTTAAAAAGGGATCTTAATAGTGTTAGTTCTCATGCATGGATACATCTCTGGAATTATTTAGCAGTTAGTGCTCAAGGCTGCAAACCCATGCTTTGCATTTTGTTCAATTTCAGTATGTACTTTTTGACTTGGCAATGAGTGGCTGGAATCCTTTAGAAGGAAGATAAGTGCAGCAGTAAGGACACATCCATGCTGTATTCTTTAAACCTGCAGAAATACAGAAATGACAGAATCTATACATAGAAAGAAACAAACCAAATGCTTTAAAATAGGCTTTCAATAAGGCAGGGTGTATAAAAAAGAATAAACATTTTGCACCACATGACATCCCTGGTGTAGCATACAGGATATTTGTTCTTTGTAGAATATGTTGTTAAGATTGTCCTAATTGGTCCTGCAGCCCTGCTTGCATCAAGCAGAGTGCTGAAAACGACAAACTGAGCCTCCTGGTAGCACCAAAATGCACAATAAGTGTGAGAATTCACTGAGAACAGAAGTGAGGAACTCATTCCCCATGGGCCAGGCAAAGCCTACAGTCAGTGATTTTAAGACCTGACATCACAGTAAAGATAATTTCATTTTTGTAGTGTTGCTGCTGGACAATGTCACAAATATGCACACAAACAGCTTACTGAAAGTCTTCCTGAGCCCAGAAATAGAACAATACTTCATTCTGCTCCTGTAAGGTACAATCATTTTGGGGTTGTCCTGTGCAGGTCCAAGAGCAGGATTCCATGATCCTGTGGATCCATTTAAACTCAGGATATTCTATGGTGCTATAAACTATCCAGGTTATTAAGACAAGGCAATTTCTCCAACACATGATGAAGCAGGAGATGGAGAGTTACACTCGGGCGTTTTAGGAAGCAATTGCAGGGGAAGCATTAGGCTGTTGCATGGCAAGTGGTTCCTTGATTTAGCCATCTCGGGGTCTGGCTTGGGTAAAGGCATACCTACCTCTGGAAGTATTTCAGCCAAGTTTCTGCTTTTAGGAATAACAGCAGATTGAAATAGTGGTCACTGCAGCTGCTTTTGAAAGGTTTTTTTTAGTTTTTGTCAAATTTGTCAGATATGACAGATAAACTTTGGTGAATTTTCTGCAGAGATGTAGAAAAAACATTGCTGCCCTTTAAATGTGTGAACACTCTTGAAAACTCCTGGTGCTAATGAGAGAGGAAAAGGCCCTCCTTTACACTTGCTTACTTCCTTTCCATCGTGTCGAGATAAGGATCTGAAGCTCAGTGTAACAGCCTGGGGCTGCATGGAAGGACAAAAGAAAGGATGCACACTGACTGCCTCGCTGACAGCCCCTCTGGCTTTGGAGGAGCTAGAAGAAGCTGTTGTACCGGAATGCAACCTTCAGTGTTATCAGTGTATCAGGCATTTCCTCAGATACTTCTATTCAGTTGGCCATTTTAGACCGAATCCACCTGTTTTCCCAGCTGCTAAAATGCTAATCTTTGCACCAGAACTGCTAAGGCAGGAGTCCACATTGCTTCCACAAAGCTCTGCTATGGAGAAGGCAGCTCCGGCAGAGAGTGGGGTTGGATACTGAGGCAAAACCTCAAACCGCTGTAAAACAACCTGCCAAGCTTGTCAGAGTACTCCGCAACAGCATTTCTAGCATACTTAACAGCCTGTAATCGATCTATAGGAGGATTTCAGATGTAATCTCTTCTTTGGAAGCCACCATCATCTATAGCTCCACGGAGCCATATAAAATGCAATCAAAGCCTAAGTCAGACAAAAGGTGGTATTTTGCAGTTATTTCACGGAAGTATAAATGATTGCACAAGTGCAAATAGGGTACAGCAGAGACCCAATATGCTCCCTGTCCAAGGATAAACTCTGAATTGTTACACACTGTTTGCCCTCAGGCAGGTTTTAACTTAGATCATTCCTGTACTTTAGACAGGGTTGAAAAGGTTTCTTTGTTTCCCTGAGGAACAGATGAAGCTTCTATAAATAACCCTGTACAAGGTTCACAAATGCTGTCTGAGAGCTTTCCCCTTTTAATGTAACAGAATATAAAATCAGATTACCCTTTGCCAGTGTGTTCACCCTCCCTCTAAAACTGTCAATAGCAAGGAAAAGAGTTGATATAAAGGATAGAAAGATTGGCAAAGAACAACTGCACTCATGCATTATATGCAAATGGTCTTTTGCTGTCAGCCAGTGATTTCTTCACTTGACTATAAAAACAATTTGCAAAAATTTCAGGTTCAACCACAAAAACCCCTCTACCCTTAGCCCAATTTATCATTTTGTTTGATCAGACCGCACCTAAACATGTAAAACAAATAAACAAACAAAACTTTACCCAGTGCAGATAGATTAAATACAACCTAAGTGTCTCAGGATATTGACTCTGAACATTGCTAAAGCCCTACAGTTTTTTCCCTTCCTGCCCACCCTCCAAATAATTGTCATGAGTCTCTAGCCAGAGGCTGCCTAGCACTTCCCAAATCCAACAAAAGCTAATACATTCATTCATCTAGGAGATACTGAGGCTGCTCTAAACTGTCGCACTTTTAGACATGCATGCATGTATTTGTGTGTCTCAGCTCAGGAGCACCTAATTTTCCATAATCTGTGACCTGGCATAAATAGTGAAAACAAGCCCTACCAGATGAATAGTGGAAAAAGCTCAACTGCTTGGCTGGATCACTATTGGGAAGGAACACTGCAAAGCTGACTTAAGCTTCTGAGGCCAACGAGTGATCCTGGAAACAAAGGAGCTCAGAAACATGCAAGGAAACCTTTCATCCTTTTTTCTCATTTTTCTCCCCCTGGAATTATTCCTGAACACTGGCTAAAGTGACACTTCTGCATGCCATGATCAGCAGACAGAGACCTGTGCCAAGTGCCAGGCTTGGAAAGGGAGTGACTGTCAAGCACAGATGTTACTGACAAGGCATTTACAATAGTGGTAGGCAGAGGCAGGTTATCTCAAAGCTGATGACTACTTTTAATGTAGATGGCGTTTTCTCAGGTGTGGGCAGCTGTGGCTGCCCATATTCCTTGTGCCAGCATGACAGACCATCAGCTACCTCTGTGAAAGAAAATAGGGCAAGATTTAATAGCTAAATGTTATAAACAATGACAACAGATATTTCAGAGAAAATTATTTTGCTTTAATTGTAAACCTTATGTAAGATTCTAATTTTTTTGTTTTCAGCCTGTTATTTCTTTACCCAGTACTCTGATGATAGCTGTGATGGGGATGTCTGTGGCAAATGACAAGATAGGGCAACAGAAGATATGAGACATGTCCCAGTGTTGGCTAACAGTCACAAATGTAGGTTAATTTTAGTGGAAGTTAAGGTACTCAAGGAGTGCTGAGTGTGGAAACAAAGCTGTGATTTTTCTTGTCATATTCTCTCACGTCATTCATCCCTGTGCATGAAGCTTCTCTGCCCACAGTGGAAATGAGTGCTGAAGCCAAACAAAAATCATGGGAGGAGTTGAACATGTACAAACATCACACCATCACACCGTTGACCTTAATGTGGCTGTCAAAGCAATCCACCAATGCAACTGTTGGGTTGGTTTTGCCTGTGATGAAGAAAAAGAAAAACAGATTCCTTCTGGGAGTCCTCTAGGAATTCCTCAGGCATGTGAACACTCAAAGAACAAAGATAGTGTTCTACTTATTTCTGCAGGTACTGGAAAATATATGATGCATTCAGTAATGCATATAAGTGTTTTGGGATCTGTCTAGGTTCTTCTCATTTGGCTAAAAGTTGTATCTGCCCTATTAAACACAGTTGGAATAGGTTGCAATATCTTTTGGGCAGTGTCTTTTTTATCATGACAGAATATTATTTTTTCTTTATTATTAAGAAAATGTATATATAGAATCATAAAAAAATAATATCTGGCAATTTATGAATATATTTTCCAGTATCCAATGTATTTTCCACAGCTTGATATTTTTACAGAAGCAAAGTCAAGTATGACCCACTTTTGAGTAAGAAATAAAATGGGAAATGCAGTAGACTTGGCACCTCCAAGATGAAAGCATCAACACGTTCAGTTATCTTTCAGTTTGCATCTGGCCTGCAGTAAAACTAGTAATCTCCTGTCAAAGTGATTTTCTTGGAAATTTCCATCACAGATTTGGTTTTGGAGAAGTTATCAGCATTTTCTGGGCCCAAACTCTGCAGTGATTATTATCTCATATAAACAGCCTTTACAGTCGTGTTATTAACTTGATAAATCAAACATGTAATGACAGCAGAAGGACAGGAATATTTCCTCTACTTGCTATTTACTCCTATGCTACCCCCTTGATGAATAATAAAAGCAGAGCTAAGAATTGTATGTCATCTTCGGTAAAACCTGCAAAAACCAGGATAGCAGCATGCATTGTTATAGAAACTGCAACAAAGTATGTTCCAGCACATGTGAAATCTTGTCAGTCAGAATCAAATCAATGAATTTCCTCTGACAGCTACTGGTTTCCTTTAGTGTCCAATAAATCATGAGGAAATAGTAATACCATGTCTGGACTCTAATTTTTTCTATTAGTGCATTACACTTGGTGTCATTTGGATAAGATTTAGATCTGAATTACACCCAAATTCAATTTCTTTGCATATGACTGCATTAATAATCTAATGTGATAAAAGGTCATTAGCCACTCTAAGATAATTAAGTGCAAAGATTATTTAAAAAAATCAATTAGGGACTAAATCTGCAGGGTTTTTCTTCTGGTAAATCACACATGCATGTAAAATCTGACTTAATATAAGAATGAATAATATATGGAAAGCATTAAATCAGGAAGGTTAAAAGTAAAGGGCTTTTTAAAAAAAAAAACAACAGACCAACAAACCAAGATTAAAATACCCAGCAAATAAGCCCTTAAGTGCCTGTCAATAATTTGTGAAAACAGACATGACATTGCCATTGTTGACATGAAGAATGGAAGTTTCATGAAGACAGTGGTAAAACTGTGTTAGAGATTTCAGGAATTACTGATGATATTTTTCCAGCACTCAATAGTAAACGGCACACATGGAAATCTGATTGTGGTGGGAACGGCTGGAATGAGCAGCAGGCTGGAAGACTATGGTGGCCTGAAGACACAATGCTCACAACCAATTACATCAAATGAGGTAACAGGGAGAACAGGCTGAGCCAAGCTCTGTTTCATGTGCACATGTTTACTGCTGAGTAGGAATTCACAGAAGTGTTTGCATTACTGAGGATACACACATACAAATAAATTCTACACATGCCTTATTTTAAGTTTCCTAGAAAAAAATAGCTAAGAAGTAAGGAAAACTGAGAATGTATTAGATGAGAAAATGAACAGTATTAATGAAAATTAGGGTGTGTATCAGAAGACTTCATTACATAGTGTTAAGCAGTATTTTAAATATTAAAATGAACAATTTTATTTAAAACCTTTTCTGGAAAAGAAAGGAAAGACAATAGTTAGAAGTAGCTAGTAAACATAAATATGTCAATAAAAATTACCACACAAATACAAAGAAAATTCAAGCCTAGTAAAAGGAGGGACCACAGAAGGAAATGTAAAGTAGAACCAAAAGAAGGTAAAACTGCAGTAAGATTTGGTGCTAGATTGATAGAAGGGTGCTAATGTTAACTACAGTATGTGGTAAGGAGCAAAAGGATGTATTTACATCTGATCAGGGTAGTGGATAATTTGCTAGGCCAAAATGGAAATGTAAGTTTTAAACTGCATTAATAAAAATTCTAAAAAGAAACAAATATTCTAAAGGGAAGGAAGAGAGAAATTTCATGCAATTAACCCCATATGAACTGACTGATGGGTTTTCTGTCTTGCTGTTAATAATAGTTAATAATTCTGAGCATGCAATGGAAGTCCTCCTGCAATGCCGGACTCAGACATGTTTGGTCACATCAGTTACAAAATATAAAAGATGAAGTACCATCAATAGAAGTATATTGATGCTCACTAATTTGGTTTTAGAAACAGGACTTGGCAAGCTCAATTCAGGTTGTACTCTGATGAACTTCAATTATAATTGAGTTTTGTAACTGTGCTAATGTAATACACTTCTATAGGGTATTTAACTTAGTCTTTCATGGCCTTCAAACTAATATAAATTAACATTATATAATATAAATGAGATAGTTGGGAAACAAGAAATGCAGATCTTACAAAGTAGCATCAGAAACATACATACCAACCTTACATAGGTAATATTTTTATGGACATTGTGGAAACAAATATACAACCACCACGTGACTGTATTTGCAGATGCTGGAAGCAGAGATGAAGGGATAAATCACAATGGCAATTTAGATTGCACAGCACAATCTGCATTCCAGGATAAATTGGACCCATTCAGAGAAAGCAGATCCTAAAAGTGCAATCTCATATGTCCAGGGGGAAAAAAATGTGTGCTAAACTTCTGGAAGATTAACTAGTGGCTGAACACAACCTGGCAGCAGGGTGGAGAAGCAGCTTGCACTTCCCTGGTAACTCTGCTATCAACGAAGCCAAATGACTTCTGGTGGAGAAAACAACAGTATAAGGTAAAAAATGGGATATTTATTGCATTGGATTCACTGCTTTTAAATGCAGAGCAAGTAAAAGAAGCTCTGCTAGTGCAACTTGACTAAAATATTTTCTTATCCAAGGCATAGCGTACATCAGATAACCTGTGCCCACAGATAATCTGCACAACGACAAGGGGAAAATCAAAGGGGATGAGAAACAGGGCAATGTTTCCCAGGCAGAGTATCTGGGATACATTCTGCTGGCATAACCTCAGCATGCATATAATGAACACTGCTGTTAAACTACAGGGCATTTTCCCACCCACACAGAAGCCATAGTTTTACAGTTGAGGATACATGTTGAAGCACAACAATGGGTGTTTGTTGATTGACCTGAAAAGAACACACCATGTTGCCTTTCCTCTTTGTTCCCTTGTCCTAGTTGAAAATGCTAAGATTGTAGAGGATTTCCTCATGAGTTTCCTGTAATTTATGCAAGTCAGAAAGAGGCAGGGATTTCCTACTCCCAAAAAGGAGACATTACAGCATGCACGTATGTCAGGCAACAGTGTTGTCGCCTAGAAATGTGAATTTTAATTTCAGTGAGCTTATTTACATCATGACCCTTCATCTATTTACCTGATTTTAATGACACTATTATATGAGAAAGTAATCTCTAGCAATTATACTATTTGGTGTAACTTTCTAAAACCTAAATACCTTAACCTTTGTCAGAGTGAGTCATAAAATTAAGTAATTGGGTAAGGTCAATTGAAGTAGACACATGGTGCCTGGTGAAAGCATGTGTTGACATGGGGCTGGTTTAAAAAAATCATGGTGCAATTTCTAGCTTCTGCTTGTACCTTGAGAAACTATAGTTCCCCCAGGGAAAAACCCTTGTGAATACGAAAAGATGGCCGAAAAGATAAGCTATGTAAGTACTGATATCTTTAGTGGATTTTAGGATTTTAAGAGAAGGTTTAAAATCCTTTTGTTAATTTATGAAATCACTTCTTTCATGGCAAAGTAGCAATACAGTGCCCAAAATTTACTTTTTGGTATCAACATATAGGAAAACTTTTGAAACTTTCTTTGGTATTTTGATTTCCCCATTCCTTGTATTTGCCTCAAGCTCTGATCCTATCTGTAGCTTTGGCTTCCACACAGCTTCATTGACCACCCCACTGCAGTCATGAGGACCTCCCCTCCTGCCTGTCCTTCACTCAGCACGACTATTGCTCTGTCATCCTCCTCTAACTGAGATTTGAGTCCAATGCTTTTTCCTTGCTGTATCGTCCTTCAATTACAGCTTTCTTCATCGGTGTGTTTTTTTTCCTCCCACCCATGTTTCTTAGCAAGCTAGTAACCCATGTCTGGTGGCTTAGCTTTCTAGATTTGTCTGATGTTTGGCCATGTAGTATTGCCTGACCAGTAGCACTCACTGCTTTCCTGATTAATTTGAAGTACAAATTATTTGCAATGAGTAAATTATTTTCCTCCATGCGAGAATGCATGCTTGTGAGAATGTTCAATTTTTCTCTGTACCTACCCTGCAATTTCCTCTGAAGAAACTTCTCCTGGGAAGGAACCAGAAGGCCTGAGTTGGTGGCTAGCTGAGGGATTTGGACAGTTTGATTGATCCACCAGGCTGGGCTTTTGGAAAGTGAACCAGAGTGAAAAGAGGCCCTGGGGAATCATGAATAGGAGGGAAAGGGGAAGCAAGCTATCACACAAACTTCAAATTGCCTTACAAGGGTATAGCCACAGCAATCACACTCCGATTAGTGGATTAGTGGCATTACCCCTCTTTGCCAGCCTCAGCTCAGGACCATATGATGACTTTGAAGTATAATAGGTATAGAACTAACAGTTAATTTCTGTTCCTCAAGAAATGACTTCATTATTTTTTTTTCCCCTTAAACTGGAACAAGAGTTGAAATTTTGAAATCTACTACCAGCTGGCATTTTGGGGGTAGAAAAAGTCAGGAAAGTGAAATACTTTTCTGAATTAAATAGAATTACTAAATGCAAAAATTTAAGCAGGTTGTTTAGAAGTGGTTGGAAAGTTTGGATTTTACCTTGCCATGTCTGGTACAGGACACAAGACACAAGACACAGAAGAAAAAGTGATTATATCCTCTGCTCAGGGCTTTCTAATTTGGGGACCAGTATTGTCATGCTGAATCGATCACACTCCTTTCCTTCCTCCATTTCCCTTTCTTCTCAAGCAGCAAAAATATAATTATACATTCAATTCTCGTTCTTAGTATGGAGGATGGTTCTCTCATGTGCTTGTATTATGCGATCTGGAAGATGCTGGAGTGGAGTGCTCTGATTTTTTATTCACTTTCACCCCATCTCTTCCCAAGTTGAGGTCTATATCCCTACAAAAAGTATAGGAGCAATCATGTCTTGCACACTGAATCCAGTGGCTCCTGATATAATTCAGACCAGAAATAATTCCTTTGTGCTTCAAATTATAATGCAGCAATTAAGATGTTGAATAATATCATAGACTAAAATACACATGATGGCTCCCAAGATAAATAGTATTTATTCTTAATGCTGATCTTATTCAGCGAGCACTATGGTTTACTATGGTTTAAACATATATTAAAATGAGGAAACCTTATAGATTTTACAGGCTATTTGGACAATTTCATATTTCCCTAAACTTTCCAGGCACAGAAAATAAAAGGAATATGTAACTTCAACATTTCCCAAGAGCATTTTTGATAATGCCATTAATTAAAAAAAAAAAATCTCTTGAATAGCATTTCTCATTTGCTTATCTCTTCCTCTTCAATGACTTTTTTTTGCCAAAAATAATAATTTACAGTGACGGAGAGTCTAAACAAGGCACTTTCCAGGAATACAGAGAATTCTATTAACTAGAACCCAAATAAGAAATTATTTAATTATTTGTTTGGAAACACTACTTCTCACACATTTAAACCTACAATAAAGACAGTTTTAAAAATTTCTGTCTATTCAATCCCCCTGTGATGTGATAGATGAATCTCATCTACTTGATTATTGCAACTGATAACTCTGTCAAGCTCAAAATGGCTCTCCTATGCCTACCTATTGTTTCCAATGCATTGAAATACATTTTGCAGTGAAAATCTGAAATGCTGATTCAAAGACAAAATTTCTTTAAATTACAAGGAAAAGTTTGTTTAGACTTTTTTATTTGTTGGTCTCTTAAATGTAGTAAAAGAAGTATGTTTGTGGAAGGACAGAGAGGTGATTCTAATAGCAGGAAACACAGGAAACCTCAAAGGGATTTTATCCCCTGGAGTAATGTCTGGTGAACAATAGAAAACTGATGTTATCATCTCACAGCATTTTATTATTATTTTATGACTTTGCACTACGTAGCACTGTACTTATGCATCCAAAAACCTGAGAAAAAACACTCTTTGCAAACCAGGAAAATACTGTTTTCTAACTGAGAATCTACTGATTGGTTCATTTTCATCTTGTGTCTCCAAGAGTAATTACTAAAATATATTGAATATAGAAAAGAAAATCTGATTGGATATAACAATAATGTGCCACGACTCTGTTTTAAGGAGAAAAGATGGGAAAAAATGTAGCATTAAGAGGTGTTGGCAAATTCCTCTGCATAAAGCACATTGCCATTTGACTTTAAAAAAAAAAAAATATGGATTCACCTCAGGTGAACAGTTGTAATATATTAATGAAATCACATATCCACTTGCATTTCCACATTCCCAGCTGTCATTTCTCTAATTATTGCCCCAATGATGTTTTTTTCCCTTTATATTGCTTAAATTTAACATCACTCTGATAGCTAAGCTCCGTGAAAGCAGAGTGGAATCGGAGGAACCAGATTAAATTAATCAATTTGAATTCATACTTCCAGTTATTTGTCTACATTTCTGTGTAAGCATACTGTAACCAATGCTTGCCTCTCATCCGCTAAAATGTACCTGCTTGCTTTGGATCACCCACAAATCAAAGCTGCACACTATACACACATACTAAGTCATAAATACTGCAGCAGACACCTTGTTATATGGACACTTTACATATAGGGCTTTTGTATGTGACTAGGACTGCAAAAATGGAACTGCTTTGGAGAAATTAGTACAAATGTTGCCTACAAATGAAGAACTGGTTTGTTTTTCAACTAGTTTAGTGACTCAGTTTCAGCAAGTGGTGGGCAACAACCCCAGGAATTTCCCTGACAAAGGGACCTCCAGAATAAGGAGGATTATCTGACTACAGTTTAAAAGAAATGAGCAGCAAGGATGTTAGACTTTCGGTAGAAATCTCTGAGATAATTAGGAAAAAGAAAGTATGAGAGTGTGTGAGAGAGTGAGTGTGAGAACTTCAGTTTTTCTTACAAGGAGAGTGTCAATATTTATATGTGTCCAAAGTTTTGTGGGGAATGGATCCAAGGAGTGTGCTGCAGAGTTTTGATCCACTTGTTTTACTTAATTTCTTCTGTTTTTCTACGTGTCTCTCTCTTTTGTTACTGGCAAAGAATAGAAGATTGCTGCTAATCCTGGGCTGAGTCAGGGGGGTGGTAGACGGCTGGTTCTGGGGAACAAAAGAGAGATTACAGAGAATGATTACTTCGGAATTCCCAGCCAGAGCAAGATCATCAGGAGCCACTCCTAGCTCTCTCTAAATACCAGGAGCTGTTCACTGGAAGAGCTGTATTATCATGCCTGGAAGCAGAACTGCATGATCACCCATTCCCATCCCATGCCCATCAAGGGCATTGGGATTCCGTAATCAGGGAGGGTGTACCATTGATTCAGGAAAGCTGGAAATTGACCCCTGCAACCACCTTGAAGCATGGCTGGGCAAACCTTTCCCATTAATACTTGCAGCTTCAGACCTGACCTGCTTCCGCCAGCAGAGTCTGTCCAGAGGATCACCTGGACCATGTCCCAGGCACTCTGGCACACACTTGAGGTCCCTGGAACAGTTCTTACTGCTTTGCTGTCTAAAATTTTCTTTCAGAACTGGATTTTTTCCTTGTCTTTTGGGAAAAGACCAGCTATGTTGATTCAGCTTAGGAGGAGTTCCTCTTTCTTCTGTGCACGTGTTGTTTTTCCTTTGTCTTGCAAGCTGCAAAAGGGCATTTCAAGAACTTTTCCTCATCTGTGGAAGACAGTGAAACTTAGAGGGCTACAAATGACATGGCAGACTGCAGGAACCACAGCTTTACTCTAGCAGCAATTCATCTTCCATACCAGTGACTGCTGACACAGATGACCACAATGTTCAGGTTTGTGAAGGTCATAAGCAAATCCAAAAGTTGAGAAATCAGGGTTCCAGATTAACCTTGAGGAGTTACTGCACAACAGCTAACTGATTGTAAATCTATGTTGGTACCGAACTTGAAATTATTTGTATTGCTGTGGTTTATTAAAAAAAAACCCTCAACCAACCAAGTCCGCCCCTCCAATAGATAGCTCCTTGTGTGATTTTAGCTAAATCTTAAAGATTTCATTTCAAGTTATGCTGCAGAGGATTGCTGTGAAAAACATTAATTCTGTAACTCAGAAATTTGAACTGAACATAAACTCAAATATGCAGTTGAAGTTTGCAAGGAGCTGGGAGTCCATGTTGTAAACTTTCAAGGACATAGTTTAGCCTGTAACTACCACAGGGAAACAACTACATCCCATATTTAAATGACTGCAAATGAAAGTATTGGATTCAACCTGAGATTTCAGCTCTTTCAATTTTATATTCTCTTCCCTCTGTTTTAAACCTACACAGCAATACAAATATTTTATTAACAGATGGAAAAACCCTTTAAATGAACTTCCTCAGCAGTAGCTGAGTTCAGCAGAAAGATCTAGCTTGGTTATCTGCATAAAAGAATTGCAAAACTTACAAGTTCAGGAAGCTTCCAGCCCAGAGGAGTACAAAAGCACAACTGGCAGCAGCAAAGAAACAGCAAAGGGTAGAGGCTAAGCAGTTTCAGCTCCAAATTTTACAGTCATGTTCTGGTTATTCTTACAATCGAGGCAGTGGGCGTATTTTTGTGTCTCAGTAATGTTTATGCTCCGATCTATTCATGACACTTCCTTACTATTTGTTCTGTTTTTCTTTTCCCTGATTAGGCCTCCCCCGTCCCTTTCCATCCTATACTCTCTAACTTCTATTCAGATACCATTTCGTTTGATCCACCACTCTCTCTGTAATAACCAGCATTTTCAGTTAAATAATTCAGATGGTTAAAACATGGATTCATGACATTGTATTATCCCTCTGTACTTCTGTCCACTGTCTGTGCTATCTATTTGTACATTGTCAGAATCTGAAAGCAAAATGTTATGCACACATTACCAGACTTAAGGTGCTACAAGTCATTAGCAATGATATAATCCTTCCAATTAATCTTCTGCCTTGTTAATAAAAGTATTTGAATCCTAATTGACTATTCCATTTTTTAGTAACAAATTTGGGATACAACACCCTGAGCTGCTGTTAATTGAAGATGGGGTTGTTCATCCCTCCTTAGTATTTCAGGCAAGTCTGAGGCTGCATCAAAAGGTTCTCAGTCACCATCCCTGGAGGTGTTCAAGAAATTACTGGACATGGCACTTGGTACTGTGCTTTAGCTGATAAGGTGGTGCTCTGTCAAAGGCTGGATACGCTGATCTCAGAGATCTTTTCCAACCTAATTGATTCTGTGATTCTGTTATCTTGTCTTAGGAGAGCAGTCCATGAGATGGCAGAGCAGCATGAAACTTGCATGACAAAACTGATCCTGTAGACAGTGTCCTACTGGGAGAGATCATCCAAAGAGAGAGACATTCTAAGAAATAAAAGAAAGAAAAGAAGAAAGAAAATGTGTACAACGTGGTTGCATTCACAGAGAATAGATTCTGAGCATACAAATATAAGTTTAGAGCTGCTCTAATAAAAAAACTCCTCCAACACAATTACAATTAAAATGAATGATTTGTCATTCTGTAATGGCTACCGAAGATTGATAATAGCCATATGAAATTTCAATCTCTGCCAGAGATTTAAATAAAACATTGCATCTCTTCCAGAAGAACATAATGATGGTCAGAATTTAAAAATAATTTTTAATTTCAAGTCATGTGTGCACAGGATCAGGATTTCTGATCCACTCTACTGGATATAACTCATGTAGTGTTCAGAAGTAATGGATCAAGAGGAATGGGAGAGAAGCACCATTCTCCCAAAGCTCCTAGTTTAAAGTATCTGTGAAAAAATGATTTTGGAATAGCTCTGGGGAATTTCCAAATGTGGATAAACCATAAATATTGTGGAAGTTTGCCTTCCTCTTTTTCTAATAATCTATCAAAGCAAAACAACTTTTTTTTTTGCAATATTTAGTAGCTTTTAGATAACATTCCCAGGACCCAATTCTGAACAACAGCAACTTTTATGGCCTATTAGATTTTTTTCTCTTAATGTCTACATTAAAAACGATTTTTTCATTCACAGAGGATGGGCTTTTTTTGTGATGTTTACAAGCCCTGGCCCTGGCAGGGTGTTAAAGTCAGCCCTACTACAGTACTCCTTTTTTGTAAATAACATGTTCAAAATTACTTATTGCATCATGGATAATCACTGTTATTTTTCTTGTGCATGGCTTCCTTACTCAGGTGACAAATGCGAAGAAGAAAATACTTTGGATGATAATTGTGCTTTAACATGTAAATCTTGGAAAAAAAAAACAAAACTATTTCAGCCCATTTGAATTTCATGCATACAACAGAGCACTGACAGGTCTGCCAGAGAACACCCAAACAACTCCTTAATTTTTAACCGAATGACAGAATGGGTCAGGTTGGAAGGGACCACTGTGGCCATCTGGTCCAACCTCCCTGTTCAAGCAGGGTCATCCTAAAGCACATGGCACAAGATTACATCCAGACAGTTCTTGAGTATCTCCAGCGAGGAAGACTGCAAACATCTCCAGAAAATCACACCAGATTCATCCACACAGTAAAAAAGTTCTTCCTCATGTTCAAGTGGAGCCTCCTGTGCATCAGTTAAATGTCCTGGGGGGTTTTGTGTGGTTTTTTTGGTGGTTTTATTTGAGTTTCTTTGGGAAAAAAATAAAAAAGGCAGCTTTAAAAATGAAGCTATTTTGCCCAGTTTGAATGTTTTGCATACAACTGGGCACTGACAGACCTGCCAGAGAACACACCAGCAACTCTTTATTTTTAACAGAATCTCAGAATTGTTAGGGTTGGAAGAGGAAGGGAGATCATCTAATCCAGCCCCTCTGCCAATGCAGAGTTACCTGGAGCAGTTGACACAGTAATGTGTCCAGGTGGGTGAATGTGTCCAGAGAGGGAAACTCCACAATCTCCCTGGGCACCTGTCCCAGTGCTCTGCCACCCTCGGTGGAAAGAAGTTGGAAGGATATTCTTCCTCAAGTTGAAGCGGAATTTGTGTTTTAGTTTATGGCTAAGCATTCGCGGGTTTTATGTGTTTAGTTTTATTCGTGTGTGTGTGGGTTTTTTTAGGATTATTTTGGTGTGCTTCTTTCCCCTTTTGTGGTTGTTTTTGATTTCTCCCCCACTTTTTTCCGGGGCGGGGGGGTGTAATTGTGGTGCTTTTTTTGTTGCTGTTTTGCATATTTTCCTTGTTTTGCTTTGGGGTTATTTTTGTGTTTTTATGGTTGTTTCTTTGGGGCTTTTTTGTTTTGTTTTGGATTTTTGTTCTTGATTTTGAACTGTTCTTGATTTCGAGTATTCCCCCCTTTGTTTTGCTTTGGGGTCATTTTGCCCCCTTTTTTTTTTTTTCCAATTTTCTTGTATTGATTTGTTTCGTGGATATTTTGGCGCTTTTGTTGTTGTTGTTGTTGTTTCGGGACGCTTTTTTCCCTATTTTTCTTGTTTTGGGGTGATTTTGGCGCTTTTTGTTGTTATTTTTGGGCTAATAGTTTGTTTGAAATAAATCCGACAGCAGTGCTTTTCCTGTTGGGCAGCCAAGCCCGCTTCCCGGCGCCAGGAATCGCCCTGGAGCATCCCACGGCCCCGTGCCCCCACCCTCCCGGACCGCACCAACTGGGCACTCCGGGGGGGGTGGAGGGGGAGCACACCATCCAACCCTCCCCCCCCTCCGGCCGGCCACCGTCGCCTCCCCCGGCCCGGCACCGCCCCTTTGGCCAATCACATGAGCGGGCGCGGGGGCCGCCGGGAGCGGGCGCTCCCCGAGGGGCTCGGCTGAGGCGCAACATGGCGGCGCTCGGCGGGCGCTGAGTGGGGCCCGGGCGGGAGCCGCGGACAGGCACCGGCCAGGGTAGGAGGGAGCGAATAATCCGGGGAATTGCGGAGAAAGGTGGCGGGCCCGTCTCGGGCGGACCCGAGCGGCGACGGCCATGGCCCAGTGCGTGCAGTCGGTGCAGGAGTTCATCCAGGACTCGTTCGTGCCCTTGGTGGCCGCGCTGTGCAGCGAAGAGGCGGAGCGGCTCACCCGCAGGAACAACCTGAGCTTCGCCGAGCTGGTCAGGCCCTTCTGCCGCCTCACTTCAGAAGGTCGGTGCCGGGAGCGGAGCGCGTTGTTTACGTGGGGGGCAGGGGAGGCGGCGCCGCCGTTCCCTCCGCCCGCGGCCTCCGGGGGTCCTGCACGGCTGCGCCTGCCGGGGCTGCGCCGGCGGGACGGGCCCCACACCCCTTCCCCGCGCCCGGGTGGGTGTCACCTGGAGCCGTGGCGGGCTTGGCGGAGACACGCGTTTGCCGGGGTTGTCGCAGGTGACAGCTGTTAAGTCAGCTTAATTTCGTTCGGTCTGCGGAGCCTGGGAAGTTTGGCTTCTCCTGGAGACAGCCCATGGCTGAAGAAGAAAATGTCTGTAAATTCAGTTCTTCCAGACGGAGTTTTGCCTTCCATTATAACCACTTTGCTGTTACCTCCTTAGTACTCCTAGCTGACTCTTGCTGTAGTCTCTACGGGATTTCACGCTTGTGGTAGTCAGGCGTTGAAAGTACGGCCAGTCTTTCAGAGACATTAGTCGTAATTTCAGTTGCAAGGCTTTTCTTTCTCTTGCCCCTGTAGCTTTATCCTATATGCTTTTTTTTTTTAGTTGACGTTTCTGTGAGTAGGACTTGTGTGAAGAAGTGGGAATCGAGCTGCTTGTGTGACATCGATAAAATGACCACGTGAAGCAGCAGGAAAATTGGAAATTGACCACTTAAGAGAAACAATAGAATTTTTTAGCTGCGATGCTTTAAATTACTATCCAGAATTGATTAATTTGCTTTTAATTTAGTTAAGCTATGCATTTCAAGCAGCTGCTCATTACAGTAGTGTGCAGGACAGCAGTTTGCAGAGAACTGCTTGTCAGAGCAGTGATGCAATGACATTTGTCAGATTTGGTTTCTGACAGACATGTAGCTCAGACTACAGCCTCTGCATGTCATGTGCTGATAAGAGTGCAAGAAAATGAAACTTTTACTGTCATTCTTGTTAGATTTTTGCATTTCTTTCTTTAAAAATGTCAAGAGCTTGAAAGCTACTTTGTGTTAAAAATTTCCCTTTTACTTTCAAGTGAGTCTTAGGAACTTAGGAACTGTAACTTGTTTCTAAATGTTTTTCATTTTGTTTTGCAGTGCTCATAAACTATGTGAGAATGCAGCAGAGATAAAAATAATAAATGCACATGCTCACATCTTTAGAGTTCTGAAGTTAATTATCTCTTTCTTCTAGTGAAAGGCTCTCAAAATGCATCTAGCAAACGAAGCCAGAGAGCGTATTCAAAGTAAAGCATTCACTTGGAAGATTAATTAATTCACTCAGTTGCAACTGACTATTTTGGTCCAATTATTGTGACAGTTAAGGAATTTGCAAACTTGAATTATTCTCAGTGTTCCCTGAGTGAAGCTTGGTACAGTGGATTTTGTTGCTGCACAGCTCTGTGTGTATTCTGATCCAGTGGGCCACAAGCCTCACTCCAAGAGTAACTTCTTCCTACTCCCTGGAAAAAATGTTACTGCATGCTGACTGTAAGTTCCTGTGTTAGAAGCAGCATGTGTGAGGGTAAGGATAGAAAGGAAGAAAGGCATGATTAAATGATCTCATTGTGGTACAGCAGAATGTGTGTGTATGACATACTGTGTGTTTTACTGCTTATGGTTATAATATTATTTTCATATTATGTATGATTACGATATTGTGGTGATAACTGTTCTGGGATTCTGTGAGGAGCAGTGGCCATAAGTTAAAATACAAGGAGTTCTGCTTCAACGTGAGGAAAAGCTTCTTTCCATTGTGGGTGGCAGAGCACTGGAACAGGCTGCCTGGGGAGGTTGTGGAGTTTCCCTCTCTGGAGACATTCCAGACCCACCCAGACACTTCCTGTTACCTGCTCGAGGTGATCCTGCCGTGGCAGGGAGGTTGGAGTAGATGATCTCCAGCGATCCCTTCCAACTATAACAATTCTGTAATTCTGTTTTGGTGTCTTCCTTTCTAAGCACGGTTTTTCTTAAGGGTGTGTGAAATGCTGTCCATTTTAAATTGATCCAGCTCTCTTTACTTAATGGCTATTTGATTGAATTTGTAACATAAAATTGGATTGATTGGTATTTCATCCCTTTAGAAATAAGCTGTCCCTTAGTTATGCAAAAGGTTAAAGTACATGCATTGCTTCTTGAATTCTTCTATAACTGGAAAAGCTCAGTCATGGGTTTTTTGCTACGTTTTTAGAGTCCTGTTACAATATATATTTTTGTCTGAAATTAGGAATTACATGGCTTATGAGCCAGCTGAAGGCTGTGTATTCATCAGCCTTATTGCTTAGGGGAGCAGTGCAGTTATGAAATTAATCTATTGATACATGTGCAAAACAATTCTGATAAACAGGAACTAAGCTGAGCTCTCTACTGTGCACTTATCAGTCATCCTTCATGTGCTAACAGAGATGTGAAGGACCAGAACACAGTGTGATTCTTCAGGCAGTGTAAAAGCACACACTGTTGAGGTTGCTCAATCCAAGGTGGCCAGATTCTATCTAATTTGAAGTAGAACCCCACAAAAATACGTACTGTAGATGCAGCAGGACCACCCTTTGCACAAATCAGTATTTTATTTACTCATCAATTTTGGCCTATCAGTGACTTGCTGTTGTTGGTGTAGCCAAAAATACCCTTGCAATACTCAGCAAACTGTGATGGTAGACTGTCTTGAGCACGGATTCAGGGTGCTCTGTCCTGTGATTTTTAGCCTCTTAACTTCTGTAGGTTGACTCCTGTTAGTGAAGGAGAAATGTTTGAAAAAGTGAAAGGACAGCTTTGCTATCCCCATAAGTCTTGACTTTAGAGGAAAGCAAGACCACAACCTTCTCCAAACTTCCAACTTCCTTTAATAAAGGAAACCAGAAGTATACTGAGGATTTTCTACCTTCATTTATTCTCAAAGTGGTTGTCTTTCTTAACTGTTTTGTTTGTTAGTAACAACTGATGCCTGATTTAACGAGTGTATGCATTGTATATATTGGTAGGCATCTATTGTGTATATAGGTAGGTTTTCTTTAAAATAGGATCCTGTTTTTAAGGATCTTTAAAAATACTCTGAAGTAATACTGTCTTTGTGGGAGGGAGAATTACAGTGTACATGTCAATTAGCAAGTATCACTTTAAGATAGCATTGGTTACTCTTAAACCAAAGTGTTTGACCTTAACAAAAAAAAGGAGAGCTTCTGATAACTTTGATTCTAAGCCTTAAATGTGTGCAAGATGTAAGGAAGTATAATGAGAACACTGTGCTTATTCAAGCTTAGTGTGGTGTTTGGAATTCCTTGTTCCTATCTTAGCATCTGATTGTTTTCAACTTCTGATGAGAAAGATACTGTTCTAATACATGCTACTGCTGCCACTTTTGGCAAAATACTTTCTGAAATGATCTTATGAACATTTGAAGGAAATGTATAACACTAGACATGTTTTTTTTGTATTAAGCACTTTTTGGGATTCCAAGTACGTTTGTTATTTCAGTCCTTAACATTAAACATATGCCAGAGTTGTCATCTGTGTTCTATATGGAAATGTGATTGCTCTTCATTATTATGGCTGTTATGTTTTAGGACAGACAGCAAGGGTGAGTTGTAGTGTTATAGCTGTGCTGGTGAGCGCAAACTAGTTTCCTAGTTGTTTGTTCCTGCCACTTCCTTTACATTTGATAATTTGGTAATTGCATGGTAATGGGGTTGATAATTTACCAGTGTGATAAGATGAAAAAAAGCCCCATCCAAAATAACTTCTTCAGCTTTCTGATAGAAAGGCTGAACTAAGTAAAGTTTAGTCAGCACAATTGCCCTTTCTGGTGTTGATAAAGCCATATGGTGTACAAGTTCAATCTCAAATTTATAGCTAAAAAACCTGCACATTTTTAGGTTGTTTTTGGCAAGACAAGTTTTCTAACCTGCTTTACTGTGTTTTCCCATGAACTTGAGTGCTGGGTAAAGTTTGGGAGTGAATATGTGATTGAGGAGGGTAGAACTACACCAGTCAAGATTTGACTGACGTTACTGTTTTAACATTTAAGATGGTTTGTAAATGCATCTAGTGTGATCTGACTTCGGCTTGTACTTGTTACTTCTGAAGAGGCTTGTGGAAAAGGTGTGGAGTGCTTTCCAGGCTGGAGCAGATCAAATACTCAGTTTCGGTCCTGTAGTTAGTTGAAAGATGGAGAAAACAGCAAGAATTTTCCTTTGTGCTACCTTTTATGTGCTATACAGGAAATTGTGGAAATAATATGCAGAGAAGTCAAGGGCTGTGCTGTGTGGCACATGGTAGCACCAGGTGGCTTAGGCAGCCGTAGTCAGTGTGTCCTGCCTGCACTCAGTCTGGCTTGCTTGGTGGTGGTTGTGGTTTGAAATAGGGTGAATTTACATGAAAAATCACAGCAGGGCCAGAACTGTAACTAGTGTTGAAAATGTCGTGAGTAGTTCTTTAAAAACAGATGGCTTTAGGGAGCAATTTTTACAAAGATTCTACAAAGGAAGCTGAAGTGTTAAAAATCTTAGAATGGTTTAGGTTTAAAGGGACCTTCAAGAACATCTAGTTCTAACTTTACCCTGCCATAGGTAGGGTCACTTTCCATTAGAGCAGGTTGCTCACATCCCCGGCCAGCCAGGCCTTGGACTGCTGCAGTGTTGGGCATCCACAGCTTTTTTTGGGCAACCTGTTCCAGTGCCTCACCGTCCTCACAGTAAAGAATTTCTTCCCAATATCTGATCTAAATCGGCCCTCTTTCAGTTTTAAACCATTTCCCCTTGTCCTGTCACTGCATGCCCTTGTACCTCTCCAGCTCTCTTGAAAGCCCCCTTTAGGTAGTGGAAGGCTGCTCTAAGGTCTCCTCCATTCTCCAGGATGAGCAACCCCAACTCTCTCAGGTTGTCTTTTAGGATATGTTAATTTTGGATTAATTAATACTATGTTATCCCTGTCGAGTTTGTTAAATGCTATTGAATAGTGTGTGGAGGGTTTCTTGGAAACTGGTGATTCCTTGAAACATGATGTGTTGCGTGAAATCCATACATGGTTCCTATGGCTTTCATGTGAAAGTTGATACGTTCCACAAGGAAGGGAGTGCATCAGTGTAGGATGTGCGCATACTATGTTAGGTGGAATGGATATTCTTACCAGCTATGATCCTATCCTGTTCTTTAATCAGTCTGTCTAGATGAGCCTAATGTTGAACATCAAGTAATTTCTTGTTACCACCTTCCCCCCC